>SAYR01034883.1:583477-885337 GCA_004382745.1 Argopecten irradians irradians
CCGTCATTGTTAGGACCGAACGCAGGAGCGTAGTTCACCACTACATCGCATTAGGCTCTAGTAAGCAAATCGAACGCAAATAGTTTAATGTGTACAATATATGTGTGAAACCGTGTCATACATGTAACTTAGAAAACGATAGATTCCATGAAAATGACGCTCAAATAGCAAACCAGGCTAATTCGAGTGACTTAAGCCTAATCGAAACGAATTCTGTCGAAGTGTCAAAATCCACGGCATTGCGAGTTGGTCGTTGGAAACCCGCCAACTTTTCAAATCGATGTTCTGCTAATTACTTTATACGAACTTTTTAATCCCCAAAACTACCAGTAGACAGAGAAGTTATCACATGTTCCAAGAATATAACACAAATCTTCCAGTGATCTGCCGGACTTAAGTCCCCGCATTTTAACACTTTTTATTGAGCCCGGAAGCATGATATGTGGACTGCATCGCATACTACCAGGACACAGGGGTTGGATTTCACAACAGGTTTTAGTAATACATATTTAAATGTCACTACAAATAATTATCAGACGGAAATACAACATTCAGTTTAATTCCATAACAATATATAATTGAGTTTAAAAGGTGTGATTATGTTTAGATTACCAACTATTCAAGCATTTTCACCAACAATCGTCATTTTCTTCGAACCGACCCCTGCTCAATCGATTAGGCACCGATTACACATGACTGCACTGCTAAGACTGCCGCGAGCAATCTTTGTTTTGATGAAGCTAGCATAATAATGTTTTATGAAAAATTTAAGCCATTAATTCTTGAAATAAAAAAAACAATTATTTCAAAATCTTCCGTTTTTTATCGTAACAACGCACAAAGAATGAAGTTATTTTCGGAACTACATTTTGTGTTGCCTTGGTGACGAGAAGAACTGACTGGCGGCTGTTCCGTAGCTGTACATACATGTACGATAACTGGTACAATGTTGCAAAATTGTATAATAATCTTATACCGAACACATATAATTTGACTTTTTTTAACAGCGGAATTTTTAAATTGGTTAATGTAAATATAAGGATTGATTATCAATTTTGTTGCTTGCATTGACTGATGAAGAAAGTTAATCTCGTGCAAATGTTACATGAACTGCTTCGCAGTTCACTTCATTTGCACGAGATTAACTTTCTTCATCAGTCAATGCAAGCAACAAAATTGACAATCAATCCTTAAATGAATGCTTTAAAGCATCATGGTCGTCAAATAATTTCAAGATAGCCAAATATTCATTATTTTGTAATCTTACCTGTCTCAAAAATGAGCATTAATAAATACAATCCTATGTTAAAAATGATTATCAAAATATCTATATCGAACAAGTTATTTGATAATTGTATGTTTACATGGTAACGAGCTTCAAGTTATCGACTACCGCGTTTTCCCATTGGTCCATTATGCACAATAAGAGAGAGAGATATCTATGTAGTACTTATAAAATTCCAGAAAGGTTCATTAAGTATTAAGCTTAAGTTGAATTTGAACCATAGCAACAAGTCCATCTATTAGAATCAAGAAAGATGACTTTCTAAACATGAAATTTAAAAAAGAGCCTTTATACTCTCTGGCAAATACATGTAGCGGTATTGAAATAAATCGATTTCGGATTGATTCCGAAATCTGTTATACATAACTGGATTATGAAACCCCTCCAGTACTTTCAGAGAAATAACAGATATAAAAGACGGACGGATGGCGAGCAATGAGGGGAAGGCTATTTTTATAGCTTGCCAACCATTTGCTGATGGTTGGTTAGAAAAATCAATTAAATAAAAGTATTTTGGCGGGGTATCCATTGGAGTTGCATGAATGCGTAAATAACGACTACATGTACAATGCTGTAATATTCAGTTTTCGTAACTTTGGATGTGACCGTTACCCCTAAAGTTCTAAGTGTGACCGATATCACTTTCATAATTTCTAATTAAGCACCGTCTATGTTTGTCCACTAGCAGATGTAATGAATGAAATATTTTCTTTCAACAGTCATATATTACATATTAGTAAACGGGACGGTTTTGTGACAGCAAATTTTTATTTATTTACAACTTTTAACGTTTTATTGAATAAAATGTGACCGATATCCCTGCTGTCGAAAAATATTGTGTTGAGGTGTTTGCATTATCTGAGCTAGTTTGACGATATTTAATAGCTTCATAGAATCTCTAATAATACACTGTCTTTGACGCACGATAGATTTAGAAGATGCATTGCTTTTATGTCATAATTTCAGCCGATTTTTATCTTGAAGCGGGCGTTTTTTCATTGTTTTTGTGTGTCAGATACCACTTCCGGTGACGTAGGTTGTCCCCATTGTATAAAATATATATCTTCACAAAAGTAGCACTTAATTAAGTAATCAAAATCTAATCCTTTATCATTAATCAATGCCTTTAAGCGTTTTCATGAGCTGAATCTGATCCGTCCCGAGAGTGCGCATGCCCGAATGATCAATCATTTCGTTTGGAATTCTGAGGTAACGACACTTTTTAATGCCGTTCCATGTCACGTTAGGGTCGGTGTCTTTTTTGTTCTGCCGCTCAAAGGCAGCTTTGTTGTGTTGGTATTTACTCTTTCTCCTATTCTTGAAATAAGTGGCGGGGTCAAAGGTGACTATGACAGGTTCCTCAACAGTCTTCCGAAAGCGTAGCGGTTTAAACCAGTCGGGTATCACCTTCCCCGAGCGTTCTAAATATTCATCCATCTTATTAAGAAATAAAGTCATTTTGTCCTCAATCTTCGAAAACTTCAGCTTTTCCAATTTGATAAGACTTCTGCGAAATCCCTGCAACACATTTTCATTAAACACATTGTCTGCTGCAGCTCGTTCTAAATAGTCCGCCATCGCTTCCTCGAACGAGGAGTAAACTTTCGGAGGAATATCTACTTCTTGTTCTATCTGGTGTTTTTCGGTCGCAATTTTATGAGAATCAAAATGGAATTTCAAAGCTGACGGCGGCTTTTTCGGTGTTTTTGGCGTTTTTGTACGCACAGCTATTTTGCTCGGCACTGGAACAGTTGCTTCATGAGTGACATACTCGGTCTGATCGACTTCCTTGAACCGTCCATCGGCTGGCGCGCTAGGCGGTCGTGGAGAATGAACAATAGCCTGTGTAACAATGGTTTCCCCATGTTTAGTTGGGTATTTCTCCAATTGGGGTCTATGCTGCGGCGTCGTAGGCAACATCCTAGCCGTCCTTGGTCGAGGAATGCTACTTTTTGCAGTAGGCGGCTGTTCCGCAATTATCCGTGTCCTTGCTGTTGTCGGTCTTTGCATAGGTCGTGGCGGTTTTGCGCTGATTACAGGTTCATTTGTATCATATGTCCTACTCAAAGAACTACGGAAGTCTGAAGCAGAAGAGATAGTCTCGTTCTCAGGTGGTGGTCGATGACTTGACTGAGCAGGAGTACGAGGCCGGGCACTGCCAGGGCGGGGTATGGATGATTGTGTGGTAGGCTGTTGTTTATATGGGGCAGTGTGGGAAGGTTGCTGACTATTAAAGTCCAAAGTAGGATCATGGTTACCAGCAGGATATGTATTGGATTGCTGGCTAACGGGAATAGGACCCTGGTCACCGTTGGCGACATGAGATCTGTTATCGGCATGATTAGAGAGTCCAGATTGTGTCTCTTGCGGCGAATGATCCGCTGATTGTTTACTTTGTAACACCACAGGGATTTCATTAGCCTGATTATGTCCACTATTTCCTGGTGAAGCATACGGTAACACGCTTGCGAAATCATTTAGTCTGTCCACAACTGATGCATTTATTCTTTTAGACGAAGACGACGTTACAGTAACAACACGTGGTGTACGTGGGACGATACTTGCTCTTTGCTGCGGTGCCATCGGCGCGAATCGCGGTATATGAGTCATCGATTGTGACGGTTGGTCTTGTGACACTCGTGGAGATAAAGGAGTTGCTACTGGTTTTGGTCCCACGCGAGGAGTTAAATTTTCTCTTGGGGAAATAGGCGGAGGGAAAGTTGGAGTATTTGAAGTATTTTCAGAGGTAGAGTATTCAGTATTTTCATTACTATTAGGACTAGAATACACTGGATTGACGTTTGGTTTAGCAGTACGAGGCCGTGAAAGCCGTCTTTGAGGTACGGGTTTTGGAACTCCGTGTTCCATCTGTATGGAATAAGAGTGAGCGGTAAGAGGACGTACCGGGATCCTCGTACTACTTGGAGACCGATCAGGACGAGCAGGAAGCTGTCTCGACGGACTTCTCGCAATGTCCTGCTGATCTGCTCTACTTGAACGGCTTCTAGAAGCGTTTGCATTACTGCAGTGATCAGGAGACCGCACACGACGATTTCGATGTATTTCAGCATATCCAATAGACGGAGACTGTGGTACTTTCGCAGTTTTCGGTCGATATTTACTACGAGTTTCCTCCTCATTGTTATCGTGGGTTTGGGGATAGTGCTCCATCGCTCTATCTTCGTTTGATACGTGTTTAGCTGTCTGTGGTCTTCTCCTGTCTTGTCTAGCCTCTCCATTCATTACAGGAATGCCGCTTCCTGGGCGGGATTTTTTATGCTGTTCGTCTGCTACCGTCGTTTGTGACGTATCGTTGCAAACCATCGAAATTTGTGTAGCAGAAGGTACTACTCGCATCGGCGTTCCTTTATAGGGACATCGTGTTTGTCTGTGGGTCTTTTCAGACTTTGCATGTGTCTGATGATTATGTTCCGGCTCTTCATGTCGTTTAGGTGGCACTGGTAACTTGCGGTATTTTGGACGTGGCGCCGGCGCTGGTTTTTCAACTGGAGCCTCATGAAGTGAAGGGGGTTCGTCCTCCTCGCACGGTACAAATACTTGATCGTTTGGTAATTCCTCTATATCACTAACAGTATCGTCATGGTTTTCTGCCGTTGGAATCACGATACTCTTGACCACGGGTGTCGGAATGGAGGACTCTCTATGACCCGGATCACCATTAACTCTACGACTAGACGGAACAAAAGCAGTATTTGGACGTTTGCGGGGTTTAGGCGATGGCCGGGCCCATGTATTGTTGTCCTGGTCTCCAGAATCGTTGGCGGACGCTTGATGTAAGTTAGAAAGAGATGGTTGTTTCACTAGTGACCTTGGCCTATACTCGCGTGCATCCTCTTGACTTGGTGTATTGGTATCATCACTTCTACTGTCCTCGATATTTGGGGAACATTTGCGACTATTGTCATAACGACGGACAGGTAAGGCAGTCTTGGCGCGCGGTTTTATGTTAAGTCGCTTCTCAGCTGCCGCTAAGATAGCTGAAGAAGCTGGTGCTGTTTTGTTCCCCGTGCCCTTCATTTTACCTGCTGCTTCCAGCTCTTTCATCTTGATGATATCGACCGTCGTTAGATGGGACTTAATCTTTGACGTGCGTTCGTTCATTTTGTTACGATAGTGGTTGATGTCCCTTGTATCTAAATTCAGGATACGCATAGCATAGGCTTCTTCCACATTAAGGATGTTAATGTTCTTCTCAAGCAGGCGCTGTTCCTTGATGTTGCTCTTGACAGCGTTGGACTCAAACTCCGCATGAGCCCGCTTGTGTGGAATCGACATCTGGAAGATAAACAAAACCAATGTGGTACAAATTCGTTGAAGATTTTTTAGGGACACAAAGCATTGTACAGATTCAAAATACCCATTCAAAATTTAAATTAAATTTGAGTTCAGAATAGTTCAATATCATACATATGAATGTATAAGACTTCATGTTTTGAAATAATGCGACTGGAATGATAGAATCTTTTACCCCCTTTGGAGTGAGACAGGAGAATCACAACCTGAGGGGCAAGATATTTAAATTGTTAAAAACGGGGCTATGTCGAGTGTTAGTTTAAGAATCGTATCCCGAGGTTGATATAAACTAACCTAAGAGGATGAATTATTCTTGTTCTCTTAGTCTATTTGAGCTTTTGCAAAGATCTCATGTAGCTTATCTTTACCATAGGATGAGATAGAAATATCTCACAACGGTAAAATTGCGGGTATCCCTGTCCGGATATAAGAGAATATCGTATGTCTTGTGGATATATTTGTCATATCGTTCATGGATTTCACAGTCAATGGTATTATAATCCTTTTTCTCTATATTGTAAGTACATGTATCTAGTAACAGTGAACCTGCTTAAGATTACGATGGTGCTGTCAGAAATAATGAAAGAAACATAGTTTGTACTTGCTATAATTCTAAAGGAAAGGCAGGCAAAGCTAAAACGTACTAGAACCACGTGTCTCCAAACACGATTCATTCTTCATATTTTGACAGTTTGATTCATATGTATCGAGTTACAGTTAAAGCAATGTCCATGAACTGAAACACAGCATCAATGACGTATGAAGAAGGATGAAATATGTGCAGATTACGTTTTATCATTTGATATCTTAAGTAAGTCTTCTCCTATACCAGAATACAGAGAAATATTGTTAATCTTGTTTTCGATTAGGAGATATGTTGCTGTGTAGTAATTGGACGTATATTTATTATATTCAAAGCAAAAAAAAAAAAAAAAAAAAAAAACTTATAAAAAGAATGTTCAGAATCGACATGCTTACAGCTTTCTTTGCAGGGATGTTTTGGCAGCACTATTCACCATTTCAGATTTATATATTTTTTAAATAAGGGATTTATATGAAAATGGTCTAAATGGAAAAATCTTCTGTTGTAACGTTATCAACAACATATAACAATCTGATATAAAGGAAAACAGAAACAATGTGTCAGAAAAGTGATCACTTCCATTTAAATTTGCTATCGCGTTCTTAATCTTATTGGACAGCACGTAGAAATTTAATTTTGCAAATTATTTCAAATTTAATAAAGTGCAACGTGCAGATTTATCTAGAGATATACGAGTACATGTAGGTATGGAATAGGAATGAGTAAAGTAAACAATGACAGGAGAGGAGGGAAAGGAAGTAGATCTGAGACAGTGAGGGACCAAGGATCTAAGAATATATCCAGCATTTATCAAGGGTACTATAAAAACATTTATTAATACCATAATTTATTTCAAAGCGGAATATGACTAAAATCAGCTAGAGCCATAGCGTTTGATGAGAATCGGAACATCTACCTAGTATGTATATTAATGATAATTGAATGGGTATTTCATTAGTGTAATTTATTATCAACTCAATACATGAATTATAGATAAAATTTTACAATACACTATAGTTAATACAAAATCAATGTATAACTTAGTCACTAATGCCGTCACTTTATCAGAAACTCGTATGTAACAAAATGGCATCGAAAGATTTAGTAATATATTAAAAAAATACCATTAACGAAGAACGATTCTTTTCACAAAAATGAATTCAATTGTTTGGATACATTTTATGATTGTATATTTGAATGTGTCTTTAAAACGTTGAGTATGAAATAATCGTATAATTAAATATATCTCAATGTCAAATGAACATTTACATATTGGATAAATTTGTGATCTTTCGATCAAAATTGCAATCAATCTAATAAATATCAAACAAAAACTTTTTTTATATAACTTTAGAATGGCGATCTCTTACCTTTGATGCTGACGGAACAACACACCAATTAAGTTACAATCATATATCTATCACATATCGCCATATATCACTGCCAGTCGCCCTTTCTGCTTCTGCCATTTTGATATTCAACTATAGGAGCTATGCTAATACGATTGTTAACAAAGCACCGGTACAGACTTATCCGATTAGTTTTACTTTCATTACTGATCACTAAGACGGATTATCCAGATTGGCCTGCAACTGGGATTTTATTCATATCCATTGTCTAGTGTGCATTATAAGCTTTTACTTTTTTGTATTATGTGAGTAACATATTCTAGCTAGTGGTAGAATTATGGAGCTGAGAGGTAAAAGGTTAAAAAAAAAAACCATTGCCGTGGCGTGACCTTTTGTAAGGTTACATCCACTTATTAAATAATCGTTTTGTTTCTGCGCTGGTAATACATTGTGTACTCCTAAACATTATTTTACTATTTAGTGACTTCAGGCTAGTTGACTCTTTACGCCATAGATATTTTGGACATATCTTTGACTTATATTTCTACGAATATTATAACGATAAACAAGATTTACAAGGATTAACGAGTTATAGGAAGATAGGTATAAAATAGACAAATAAAAAAATGTTTGGTATTCAAAACAAGCACTTTTAAAAATACGTTGTTTGTTTATTTTCTTATTTCGAAGTATGCTACTGTATTGCTTAACAATTTGTTCTTGTATAATACATTAAGATTAGTTCGGTTATCCCACCTACAAAAATTAAAAACAAAAAACAAAACAAAAATATAAAAATGAATAAATAAACAAAAATGTCCTATTAACGGCCATGGTTATAGAAGGCATCCAATTTTAGGTGTGCTGTGTGTGTAAAGTATGTCGTGTGCTTTTTGGGAGAGTGCAGTGTGTTAGTTAGTGTTGTGACAGTTTGTAATACATATTAAAATTCTTGCTCTTACTACAATGCATTAATTTAAAGTAAACTATAAGACGGATTATCCCCAAACAGATGTCAAGGATTCGCTTTAAAAATAAGTTTCATCTTATCTATTCCAATGCCTTAACAGCTATAACTAACAGTTTTTGTCTATAGTATCATATCATAAAGGAACTTATTTTCGTGAGTCATTTTTCGCGTATTTCAGGGACGAAGTCAGGAAAATTGCTCTTTACGAAAAACTTTTGAACACAGAAATAGATTTCGGACTGAAGAAGGCCCTATAGTGGCTGAATATATACCATACAAATGATTTTGATTTTACTTTGAATTTATTTTGGCCTTTTATTTTGGATTATTAATATACTAGCTTAATACCGTTTTTACCTCATTTTGACAGAAATAGTAGAACCATGAAAACTAAATCGAAGTAAACTGACGTAAAAATATTTTGCAATAAAATACAAAATTTAGTCACCGCAAAAATTAGATGGTTTACAGTATACGATTCACAGAAAAACAAACAGTGATATGGTAAATCATTAGTAACTATGTCCCTATCGCCTGTGAATTCATAATATTGCTCGTATCGTATACAATACAATTCAGTAGTGTATTTGTAAAATTTCTTATCTATATTCTCAATGATATCTTTACCTTATATAACATGACTGTTTTTATCTTCATAAGGTATTAAAATGGAATTTATTTTGTCTAATCCCAACCGTTGGATAATATTTCAGGTATGGTGATGTATTCTAGTGTAATCAGAACTTCATTCTATATAAATGAATGTTTTCATTTTCAAGTGTATAAACAATTGCGTTAAAAAGAGTGTCAATTCAAGCCCACTGGTGGCCATTACCGATAAGCATTATTTTTAACAGATACCCGGGGATAAGGACATCATGATATGACATTAGAACGAATATACGTACCCGGCCTACTATACCTTTCTAAAGACGACACCATTTTCTGTCAAAAAGTCTTTTGAGCTAGAATATTGCAGCTAGATATGACATATGATTAAGGTCAATTTGGATTCAATTGTAAATTATACAGAAGGGTCAATTTTCGGTTTGGTCCAGTTTTGCTAAAACAAATGATATTTTTGAATGATTTGTCTTGAATTACTATGAAGCGTTGAAAATTAAACAAATTGGAAAATAGAATTTATTGTCAAAAAATAGGTCAAAGTGAACTAATATTGTAAAATATCAATTATACAAGAATAAAGTTATATTTTGATACAATGCACATTTACAAAATCATTATTGCATTTCAAAAGTTTAAAGCAAAGTATATATGAGCTAGTTTATGACCCTCTGAATATAAGCAAAAACATTAAATTTATTGATATTTTAAAGTTTAAGAAATAAAAATCTGCCCATTTCATATTAGTAATATTATTGGAGATATGTAAGCTAGTATTGATCAACCAATTATCATTGACTTTATAACTCGTTATGATACGCATTGTTTAAAATTAAAAAATTATAAACATAATTCACAGCTTTATATTAATACATTTAATATATCTTAAAACAGAAAGTAAATTCTGTAGCGTATTAGGGGAACATTTTACGAAAATTACTAAACTTCAAAGTTACATGTGCCATAACAGGGCGAAAATGTTGACATGTTATTGTTTCTTCAGTAATTTATTGTTTAATGAATTAAAGCTGTGGAAAAGATTCAAAAGCACAGAGAAACATGTATGATGACTTAGAAATAGTTACAACATAGAATTGATGAATTCTTGCAGAAAACACTTTGCAATTACTAATAACATTGTAAAAATGTTATTGAAAACTTGGCTTAATGGTCAGATCATATGCTATCAATTCACTAGATGTTGGCAGTGCTGCAAAAAGTCATTCTTAGCTCTTATGTACATGTGTTCTTGTAAAATTAAAACCTATGCGTTGTAAGTATAGAAGTTCTCAAAATGTTGGAGATTTTCGGTGGTGAATAACATATGGAGAATTCTTCCTGATTCATGAGTATGAAAATCATGGCACATATAACTTTAAGGTCCATATAGTGTTATACTGCCCTGGTATATTAAATATTAAAATATTTAAGATTCTACCAGGGCGGTATAACATCACACAGAACGAATTTATCATATACATGTACATTTGTATGTAGTTTTATTTGATAAATGTCAAAATTATTATAAAATTTCTTCGGGAAAATAGAAATTTTGTTTACGCAGTGACGTCACGAGCATAGTAGATATGAGTGCATCTGAAGATATTAGAAAAATGCAGATATACCATCAACTCTCCCTAACACTTCTCTCCCCCCTTTCTGTGTTACCCCCCCCCCCTCCTTTCGGTGACTATCACGCTCCTACTTTCTCACATTCACCCTCCCCTTTTCTCACTATTGGAAAGGTGAAATACCTACAATAGTAAGGACACACATATCACAGTAGGGGTATCCAGTAGGGGTATCCAGTAGGGGTATCAAGAGGAAACTTAGAAATGTAGATGTAAGTGTAGTATTAGTACACTGTAACAATCTACATTTGTATCGGGGTTAACCTATCGGAAGGCCAATCAGTGTTTAGGGGAGCTTTGATTACACATTGGTACATTGCGTAAAGCTTATCTTTAATAGCATATGATAATATAAAATCCATCGATTTTATTAAATATTCATATTTTCAATAACTCCCTATTTATATCTGTTTCAGTCATAATTTTAAGCATTTTGATAGAACACATCTTTTTAATATCTGAGTTAATAAGACTGGTTTTTTTTACATTTGCGTAAAATATGGAGACTTTATTTTTTATTTGTTTATCTGTTATTTTGGTTAGTTTAGTTTTACGTCCTATTAACAACCAGGGTCATGTAAGGACGTGCCAGGTTTGTTGGTGGAGGAAAGCCGGAGTACCCGGAGAAAAAACACCGACCAGCGGGCAGTACCTGGCAACTGCCCCACATGGGATTCGAACTCGCATCCCAGAGATGGAGGGCTTGCGGTAATATGTCGGGACATCTTAACCACTCGGCCACCGCGGCCCCTATCTGTAAGTATCTGTAAGTACATGGTAGGCAACTCTAGCAGGTCTATATACAAAATGTACTTGTATATATAGTATTACTATTGAGAAAACGAATTACATTTAATCCGCTTATCAGTATATTTGTAAGTACTATTCCATGTTAACTATAGCCGTCGACAGCGTCAGTTGACTACTGGTAAATCGGTACGTGTAAAATAGATTAAGTGATAAACCAGCGTTCAAATATTATAAATTAACGACATTAATATTAGTATCTCCTGAAACACCTAATTATATTCATTCATTCGAACGCACGTTCAAGTATCCATTCATATAATCAGTCAATCGAACAATCCACCAGTCAGTAAAGTATAGCATCAGTACAGTACAATCCATTGTTCATTTAGAGAAACTAACGTAGGCGTATAAAATGAAACACATTGAAATCAGCGTTTTTTGACATTGGAATATCTTCCGTAACTTTATTAACATAAGATTTACTCAATTTGAATATTTTAAGATTCTTAAAGCCGTGCGCAATGTTTTTAGAGGCTAAGCAGGCTCATCCTCAGTAAAAAAAAGATTATTATCATTTTGATCGGCATTCATTACACATGTGCACTTGTAACCTTATAAAAATATTTTGAGACACAATTATTCACATGGCACATTCTCAAGTAATAGATGCGATTTGAAATGTACAACTGTATCAAAATATCATAGATCATGAAAACTGAACGATTTCACATTTTGTATATGATAATAGACACAGGGACTCGGCACTAAATTTTAAAACATTTTTTATTATAGTTTTTATATGTATACTATTGGTTGAAAATTCCGTGCCAGTTCCCAGTGTGTATTATCATATACAAAATGTGAAATCGTCAGTTTTCATGCTTTAGATACTTTAAGTGAAAAATTTCGCACCAGATACGTACATTGTACGGGACGAAATGTTTAATACAATGTATATTTAGCAGGTAATATTTGTTGGTTATTAGAACCATAGAATGCTTATTCTATTGCAACAGGTTAAAATAATAGATCATTAACAAATACTTATAATTATTGCCTCGTAAGCCGGATACGGCTGGACGTTGCATAGAAAATAGAATCATGGTATGGTATTCATTTTCGCAATAAAAGACTGTACTTTTTTCGATTTTTTTTGTGTCAAGTTATAAAGTGTACAATTACTTCAATCACTAAGTTGTCATGTACATTTTGTTAATTCATGAATTGTACAGTCACTTAAGTTAGACATCATTATATATAGTCTTTACCCCATTATCAGGGTCATAGTTTGCTCTCACCTTAGTAAGTCTTCAATGTGCGGTTTGATAATTGTCGAAGGTATAAGTGGTTACTAGAAAGGTTGGGCTGTTGGCTGGCTAGATTTCGATTGTTGCATATAATACACTGATTTACCAGTTTAATACACATTCTTTTTTTATACCTGACACGTACATTTATACATGTAGGTGTTCACTCAACATATGCTATGTACACCTATTAAAGATGCTCCACCGCTGACAAATGGTATTTTTTCACTATCAAAAACAGGAGCAGACGATTTAGTACTTTTTATCAGTTACAAAAGTTACTTACTTTACACCATTACCACCATTGAAAAGTTTGAGCTTCTCATTTTACTTCAAGTTAAAATTACAAAAAAATATTTAATTGCATCCCGAAAAAATTCTGTGGCACTATATCTTATATGGAATGAAGTACTGATTGCGCATGGACCAAAGGCAAAATAAATTATTTTATATAATTTTTTGTGTTAATTAGACATCTATATACACGATTAAACACCAATTATTGTTCAAGTGATGGATATCATTTATGCTCTGTCGGCGGTGGAGCATCTTTAAATGGCGACTCTTACTTACCATTGTATCACTCATATCCAAATGCCTCTTGTACAGTATATTTTCAATAACTTTCAGTCTGTTCACTCATTATGGCGTAGAAAATATATATGAACATATTTTAGGAAATGATATTATAAAAAAGTTGAATACGTTTGTATTTGATTAGTTTTTATGAAGTTATGTTTAGTAATGAGAAATTTTAAATGTATCAGGAATTTACAAAAACCCCATTGTAATATATTAGACAAAGATGTATCTTTCTCTTTTCAACCGTTGATGAATGTAACGTTGTATAGGAAATATTTCACAAAAATTTCATTCGAAAGAAAGCCAATCAAACAAGCAGTTCAAACCTTGATAGGCCCAATGACATATCATGCCAAAGTACCATGTGTCTGATCTGTTGGTGATATTGCACGACACAAATCCCAAGATGAGCATTAAAAATGGAACTGTATCTAATGCAAATCTTTGTTCTCTCACGTAAGTAATGCAAGATAGATAAGTAAAACTTTGTTCTCTCAGGTATGTAATGTAAGATAGATCAGTAAATTTTTGTTCTCTCAGGTAATTAATGTAAGATAGATAATTAAATCTTTGTTTTTTGCGTATGTAATGTAGGAAAGATAGGTAAATTTTTGTTCTCTCACGTATGTAATGTAAGAAAGATAAGTAAATCTTTGTTTTCTCGCGTATGTAATGTAAGATAGATAAGTAATTCTTTGTTCTCTAACGTATCTAATGTAAGATAGATAAGTAAATCTTTGTTCTCTCACGTATGTAATGTAAGATAGATAAGATAATCTTTGTTCTTTCGCGTATGTAATGTAAGATAGAAAAGTAAATCTTTGTTCTTTCGCGTATGTAATGTAAGATAGAAAAGTAAATCTTTTCTCTCTCACGTATGTAATGTAAGATAGATGAGTAAATCTTTGTTCTTTCGCGTATGTAATGTAAGATAGATGAGTAAACCTTTGTTCTCTCACTATCTTATAACGAACCTGGTCTAAGACAATTCACTCATGGCCATTGACGCTATATTGCATGGCTACCCATGCAATAAAGCCTCGTGCCGTCACAGCGATAAGAAAAGTACTTTTTTTCTAGGTACAATTTTCGCTCGGGTAGAATATCCCTGTCCTTTGTATCTATGTATGAAAGAGTCTTATATTATCATATGATTGTAAAAAGGTGGTCTGTTTAGAAATGAGATGAGGGTTTCTGATCAAGTCACTGAACGATTTACGTCTTGTGTTGTTGATTATGTTACGCGCTATCAGTAGTTGACAACAATATCAACTCTAATGGTTTGATTTATTTTGTTGCGTATATAACATGGAAAGCCATCAGTCACCGCAGTTTTAATTAAAAATCGAGGTAAGTTAGAATCTGGGAATAGGAAATCATCATAATTATTATAAAACTCATTTATGTACGGTCTACTTAAAGGGTTCACTGTAGGCGACGGACATGGTCATTATTCTCTTTTTTTCTCTTTATAGATATCAAATGTCAACATTTTATGCAGATTGTATTTGACAAAGTTTGTTCATTATTCTTTCCATTTAAACTCATTTAAAATCATTATTCCTAGCAACAGTATAAATTGTGATCAAACTCATTAAAATAGAGCGAACCTCTGGTATTCATTAACTAATCTTAACATAAAAAACAGTTGCCGTGTTATTGTTGACAATCAAACATTGACTTTTTAATGAATAGGTGACATATGAAGAAACAATCATGTCATCAAGCAATCACCGAATGTGGCAGAGAATCAAGACTTTGTGAGAAGTTCAAGAGAGTTTAGATTTTAATAAGCACTGTTCATCTCATACTGTTATTTCTGCCATTTTTCAAATTCAGAAAACGTTATAATATATAAACATGATTAAGTTAGAATAAATATCCATGAGATGACTTGAACTGATGAAAATGCAGAGAAAGCTACTATACGGTATCATAATTTTGCCTCATTGCGCCTAGTAATTTCATCTGTTCTGACGCCAATGTTACAATACCCGACAGGTCAATCCTATCAGAGGGCACTCTAAGATATCGACACTTATTCACATCCTTCCACATCTCCTGGGCACGACGTTTTCTCTCCTCATCTGATACCGCTGATCGTTGCATGGCCATTCTCATTTTACTTAGCCGTGATGCTTTAGCTCGCTCACCAGCTTCTTTCCGTGCCTGTCGCAGAACGCTGTCAGGGATATCCATGCTTGGACCAATCACCGACATCTGCCGATTATTTTTCTCCATTTCTCGGATATATAAATCCAGCCGTTCTAAAAATAGATCCTTTTGATCCAGAAGTTCCTGCACTTTTTCCTGTTCACCACTAATCATTTTCTGTCGTCTTTCCTCATACGGGTCCTCCCCTAGATACTCCCCTATCTTGTCTTCACCTGCCCCGGTGGAAGAAAACATGTCGAGTCTCGATGGTGCTGCCCCCTCGCGGTCTTGTAAGTTATGACAGGAGAACTGTCCAGCAGATGCATTGCTGTAGCGCGTTGCATTCGAAACCCGACTCAGACTACTCATCAGCCTGTCCGGTCCAATATCATAGCCTTCATCTCCTTTGTCAAGTTTCCTTAGTTTGCCATCCTTGTCTGAATTCACTAACACATCGTCCTGATGTTCTACTAAGTTATTGTGTAAAGGTTTCCCAATTAAGTGAGGTTTCTTATCACCGGATCTAGGAACTGCCAGAGAGTTGTTTTTGTCCAATTGAATCGCCGGAAGTTCACAAGTTTCTTTAGACGTCGGTTCCGGACAGACGGACACCGACTCCGTGTCTATCCTGACATGGAGGTTTTTATGAGGATTATGTTTAAGGTCGTTTTCGTCATCTAATGGAACATTATTTCCTTTTTCTTTGATTTTTGTCATGATACTTTTGACTGAGTTCACCAGTATAGATGGTGGCTGGCCCTCAGATCCGGACACTTTAGCACTTTGTGGACTTCGGGGACTTCTCGGACTTCGTGGACTTTTGACCATATTGTTATTTGTCGTATCCAGGTCCGAGGAACGGTGGGAGAACTGACCGGGTTTTGATACTTGCCTACCATAGGATGGTTTGTTGCGCGGTGTTCCCTTAGGTAACTCAGAAGTTTCTACAAAGACATCTGTAAAGATACAAAAAATGTCAAGTAGGTCAGCTCGTTTTGAGATGTATCGCATTTGCATATTAATTACAGAGTTACCCCCATTGCAGGTAGGTATCAATTGTAATTTCATTATTTTGTGAGCAAAAAAGTGCAGATCCGGAATGGAAATGTATCCTTCCACGTTAACTGGCTTCCGACGATTCAACCCTTTATTGATTGATTGAAATTCACGTCTTTCGCAAACGCATGATGTCAACGACCAAATCTTACCTTCAAGAGCAGATGGCTGTGTAATACGCAAAAAATCGAAAAACAGAATACTCTTGTAATTCATATAAATGAATATTATGTAAATCAGAACTCAGAATTTGTGCATGAGTTTAGAAACTAGAAACGTGATGAAAACCAACTGTGAATTAAACCCTTTATGCAGATTATGTATCAGTTTACATATTAATCGACAACAATAGTGAAATATCTACTTATAATAACAATTCTCAGATACATGACTTATTAAGACCATTGTAATAGCACATTTTGCGTTGACCTATTCCATCATTTGTCTAATGGATTTAAAGCATATATAAAGATTACAGGTAATTAATATTTTTTCAATTTCTCATCTGTAGACATTCATGGAATATACAAATTCTATCAAATGCCCCTGATCAAGAATCAACCCCGTGATAAACTCCATCGACTGATTCCTACAGAATAATTTTACTAATTTTGCCAATATTTACAAACTACAATGTACGAGTAAAAAGATATACCAATGATTAGGCCCAATTAATCGATTTATCGATTTAGTTATGTTCAATTACACCTAAGAACGAACTAATATATCAGCATACAAAATATCACCAGTTACGCAGGAGCTAATACCTTAATACATAATACAGTTCTCAAAATGTAATAATAGAGGTATTACCCACAGGTTACAGTAACAGTGCTTTGCATTCCTATTATGGCACATCAACAAATCCACTAGATATGAAAAGAAACACTGTGCTGTTCAAGCGCCCGATTATGCCATTGGTAAACAAATTAATCCAATTTTGATATTTTGCTTGTGATGCCTTCGAAAGTCACGTGAATTGCTTTGCACATTACATTTTTTTCAAAACACCAATCTGAAACTGAAATTGCATCAAATGGTATCGCATGTACCAATGCTTGAATGAAGTGGATAGACACGTTGAGTTTGATATGACTGGGTATTGTGTGCTGTTTTGCGTCTTAGACAGAATGTTTCAGTTAGATAGCACTACAAAATGAGCAAGGGTTACACATCATGACGAGAGACATAATACGAACAATCTACCAAAACGAGAATGAACATAGTTATTGATAGAATGATTAGCAATGTAATACTAAATTAAATCAAATCTGTATAAGTATGCTGCCATAAACAATTGTACTTACTGATAGAGGTTCGTGAAGAGTCCCGTCGAAGCCCTAACTTTTTATCATTGGACCCGCCTGTGGTGTTGGGTCTCTGGAATCCTCGATCATACGGCATCAATGACTCCATACTATTACGCGTATTCTGTCTCATCAATGGATTAGCACTTTTTGCCTTCCTAGCACTCTCTGAACTGTGAATTTTTAATCGTTTTTCAGCATCGGCAATCCTCAAAGCACCACTACTATTCATACTCTTATTAATGCTTGGAATTTTCCCTCTTGCTTCTAAATCCTGCATTTCAACGAGATCTTCGGAATTCAAGTGTGATTTGATACGGGATACTTTGTCCTTGAAGCGCTTGTAAAACACTCGAATTCCCCTATTGTCAAGATCTATGAGCTTTAGGGAATACATTGCTTCTGCATCCAGGATGCTTAGGTTTTTCTGAAGACATCGCTGTTCCTTCAAATTGGACCGGAAGGCATTAACCTCCTTGTCGCTGTTCAATATCTTTGACCTAGACATTTTCTGAAAATGAATGTAAAATGTTTTGTAAAAGATTCATGTCTGGCATGTTGAAAATCGTGTGAGGTAAGATGACATATCCCGTAAACAATTTGTTACAATCAGAAGATACTAAAATGAATTAACGAAACCTGGTTTTGATAGAAGCAGATCGATGAAATCTTCAGCTTATAAGTAAGTGTATAGATTAAGATATAGATTAGTTTCACGAACATTCCTTAACTTTAAGAAATAAAACTTAAAATCCTCCATAGGAAAACATGAACATTTTAGGAAGAGACTTTTCAATCCCAATTAATAAGACCACTTTCCTACGGTTAGGAATGACCACTTTCAAGACAATTCGATCAGTGTATTAAGACCGTCTGGTCATAAACACCATCTTGCTCTCTGCCTCTTAGATAAACAACAACAAACAACTTTGTGTTCCCCATCCGCTTCAACAGCGATATTATCGCAACACCCCAAACTAACTCGATATGCCCTATTCTACTTCTAGAAAATAACTTCCGAACGATCACTAGATTTGTAGCTCTTCTTCTTTTGGAAGCTCTTCTGCCTATGAAGTGGAAGAACTTCTGAGAAGACTTCTCTAATTAGAAGAACGCGAATTGATTTGAGCTGTGTATTCGATCTTAAATATAGTAAAACTAATATACTAATACGACAGCACTTCCTCTTTCGAAACACATGGTTTTATTTTCCTTTATGATGTTCAAAACAAAGAACACGACGATTAACCTAAGCAGATGTTACTTTTCTTCACAATCAAATACAAGTATATTAGAAAAAATAAAAGACATTGTATTTTAATATGAAAGCCTTTAGATTCAACAGAAGTCTTAAATATTAATTAATTCAAAGTAAATCTTGTATACGTAAACCTTTTGGACTAAGCATTCCAATGAAAAAAGACGTTTTTATGAAATATCTATGAGTGAAATAAGGTTTAGATTTTGGCAATTCTAAATAAAAATATTGGTCTTCAAAAGCATTAATACTACGAAAAATGTGATTTTTTATGATTAAGTAATTAATGTTGGTGTCATTGCAACGTTCCTCGCAAACGTTCATATACGAATTAGCTGCATGGCTTACATTTACAATATATTCAATATGAATTCTTGGGTTAATTGTTTTTAAATTGTTTTTTTTTTCTATAAAGACAGGCCTTTGGACACTTTGATGATATTGCTTGTTCAAAATGTGAACCCATTTGGTCGTTAAATGGCATAAATGTCAATATATTCAATACGAATTTAGGTTAATTGTATGTACATTTTTTTCAATACAGACAAACCTTTGGAATAATCCAGACACAATGATGACGTTGCTATTTCAAAATTGTCCAATTCAACGGATACTCCATCACTACATATCTGACTTATAATCCAGCTTCTGAACTTGTCATTGGTCCATCTCGTCTAACGGTAGCCTGTGAATATATTCCTCAGTCTGTCCTTACCTTTTATGTATTGTTTTGTGGTTCTCCAGCGACAAGTGCCTATATACGTAATCCAGTTTAACTAATCCGTTGATTCCATATACACAAGGCGATTAACATAATATATAATAGGATCGCTGGGTATGTAAACTGTGCTTATGGCTTTATTGTGTGAATACATACATAAATATAAACAGGTTCACATTAGTACCGCGGATAAGACTTCTAATGCCTGACTCACTGTTACTCCAAAACAACAAAATTCTTATTTCATATGGATTTGAATTCTAAATTCGTCTAGTTACTGATCGTATATCGCCGTCATATACACAAGTACACGTCAAGGGATTCTACGTTACTCTCCACGTAACAGGATAAATAACTTGTTTTTAGAAAAAAATATTTTGAGTTTACAATACTCTGTAATCACTAAGGTCAAATCAATCGAAAACAATGTACTGTACTTTAATGTATGCCAACCGCTTATTTTTTATGGAAATGAAGGTGACATAGTTTTTACTTTTTCATCCGGATATTAATTGTTATTTCATGATTTGTTTTCCTATTAAATCGAAATGAAAATGTACACAGATCTGATACAACCTCATTAAACATTACGTGACGTTAGCTATATTATAATGGTGTCAATACAAATAAATTAACACCAGTAAGCATGTAATTTAGAGCATTTCTTGTTCGACCTCAAAATCATTTAAAAAAATCAGAGTTAATCAAAATAAATATTTTCGATCACCTTCATAAACGGTAAGCTAGTTATCTGCCAAATATCCTTGGTGTATTGTTTTGTTCTTGATTATTCATTTTTTATAAACAGAACTGCTTTGAATATGAATACACATGTATAAAGAATTGAGAAAAAGAGGTTAATTGATTTTGCAACAACTTCATGACTTTGTGCCACAATAAGTATACATTGATTATACATTATACTGCTTATTTTATTATAATTTTTCAGTTTTTCCGTGGAGTTCTAATTGATTGAAAGCAGTTGTAGTAACCTTCCCCAACGGCCAATTCACATTGATACACAGAATTGTTCCAACATTTAAGGATGTTATGGACGTATCACACCTATTATCATACCCGATGATCAAGGGGGTTACTATCACTGTCGATATATCCACTCCTGAACAAATACAGGCCTGTAGCGGCTTCCTTTGAAGATTAAAATCACACAATCAACAACAGTACCGATATTTGATCTCTTCAATGTTCATGAAAGGACCAAACCACCCGAGGTCCTTTGATGTCGCACAACGAGTCTTCAGTTTTACTATGACATATTTCATAGGTGGATACAACAGCAGTGATATTAACCTCTGAAATACCGAGGATGCTCTCTTATCTACATATTATAGATTAGGTTGAATTTCATTTCAAACACATCTAAAATTTGATTATAATAGATCCACTGAATGTACAGATGGCATAACAAACAGATGTCGTCATTCTCCTTATCACCAGTCGGAGTTCAAGGTCACAGCATAAAGGACAAATTCAGCATGTCATATCTATAAACTCAGATAATCTAATAGCTCGTGGAAGAAACATTGGACGTAGAATGGGCAAGTTTTGGTTAATATTGCTGTCGTTGGGCGTTTTGATTGGATCGGCATTTTCACAAGGTACATTTATAAATATTTGAGTCGCAGTGGGATGGTTATATATACAAGGAAAATCTTCAAACTTAAACACAGTGCTATTAAAGGGTATATAAATTACACTATACTATAAAATTAGTGAACGTTGTTTATCATTTTGAAATTTTGAAGAGACATGGGCTTTAGTGTCTTTTTTAATTTGAAAACTAACTACACATGTATCTAATACTATTTAAAAGAAAATGCACTTTAAAAAGTAGTCCGAAGGTGAAAGCCTATCGGAACCAAAATATGTAGGAATTGACCAATGAGACGCATCGTAGGTAAACATAAACGATTACCAACAGATAGGAAATTTCTGATATGATTTTTCCGTTGTGAAATATGCATTGATAAAAGAAAAACACTTTTCAAATAGAAAAAAAAATCAACACCCATATGACAAAATCAATCTTGTTATTGAGGTAAAATGTTATTCCATTATATTGTTAGTGTGCTTACTGTCTGCAAACAAGATTTTGACATTTTAAATTGTAGAAGAAAATGGATCAAATCAAGAACCGGAAGTGACAACACCGGAAGTGAAAACAACTGTACATTGTAAGTATATACATTTGTATGTAGTTATTATGCCCATGTCATTAGATTGCGTATATTTTGCTTTTAAGTCATTAGTGTATATTTTACGTCATTAGCGTATATTTTACGTCATTAGCGTATATTTGAACCTATCATTGTTGATAAATAAGCTGCAATTATGTTTACAATTTGTTCTTATGAAGTGATCCAATTTTATATATAGAAAATATTGTCTTATCACTTGTAACCTCAATTCTGACTTTGTCAACAGGAAATAAAAATGCAATATTTGAAAATTCTGTAATTTTTTGTCGAAATATACCTTATCCTAAAAAGTAATTGTGATTTAAATATTGATAGAATGTGATTCAGCTTATCACTTTTTGAACAATTAATCTCGCGTTTTAAAGACCGGACAGAATTGACACCTAAACCGTTCTAGAGGTATGTATGTAGTATCGCCACGTCGAGTCGTCCGATTTTATTACATTATGGAAGTCAATATGTTGTAATATTATGCACTTAAAATTATTGAGTTAATCAGGTGTGACCCAGGTAGGGTGTGGATAATTCGGTGTCTCTTTAACCAGTGTGTCAGTAGGTTCATAAGGTTTTTCTAGGTATAATCTGTGGGTTAGGGTAACTAATCTTTAAACAATTACTGTAAAACATCCACTTATTTCGTGCGTTGAAGATTCCATAGGCATTGACGTACCCGGTCAGCTTACACGAAAAACATATACCAAGGAATATCAAATGGTGATTTATAAACCTTGGATATAACGATATTCATACGTCCGTCGTCGTCCAGTTGTGTCATTGATATCGTAAGAAATATCGTAAGAAACACGCGCATTGACATTATTGTGACGTAACTGGTAATAATGACGTCATAATAAAAATACGACGTCGTACGAGTTAGATATCGCAGAATCGAAAATTGAAAGTTTATATTTCCATAAATACTTTTTATGTCATAATGTAATGTTACACTCAACGGTACGTGATATGAATTAAATTTTTTTTATAAATTTCATTTTACATAGACATGGGTGTAATATCCATTATGTATGGTCATCAACCTTTGCTCTGTTTGTATTTACAGGTATAGCTGTTGATAAGACGAAAATAGGTTAACAAATGACGTTAATTATATCATTATCAATTACAAATCATATAGTATGAACGTTCTTATTTTACCACGCGTACCTTAATGATCAGATTATAGGGAAGCGAATAAGGTTCCAATAAAAACATGGTTGTTAGGATGACGAAAATATTTTACTTGGCGATAGCCAAATCAAATATTTTGTTTTTCCTGTAAAAATGTATTACTATGTGAGCCTTATACTCTTCCTTAGAGTTCAATTTACCACGCAATACAATTATTTAAATAGCGCATTTTTCAATATAGCTGTTAGAACAATCATTTCAAATATATGTATATATATACAATAATTTTTTTTTCTGGCAGCGAGATTTGGATGGTGCATGCCAGCCCGGTATGGTAGATGTATCAGCACACTGTGTGATTATATGGGGGAGGAATGCTGCTGTCCGCCATTGTTTCCCGGAAAGTAGTCCCGGATAAAATTGTTTCCCGGAACATATTACAGCTGGTATTTTACATAGGATACGTAGAGAGATTTGTTTAAACTTAGCATGATATTTCCTTAATTTGAATGTATTCTAGTCAAATAACTGTTTATAAAAACCTGTCATATACAGTTGTGTTGTTGTCATTATTTTAATTTGTTGTTGTCATTATTTTCTTGGGTGCTTTACTGAAATTTAAAATAAGCGTTGTTTAATCACCAGATTATAACATTCTTTAATGTGAACCTAAAATTTTCAAATACGTCTATGGGTAAAGAATTACCACGATACATGTAGCATGTATGGGTAAAGAATTACCACGATACATGTAGTAGACTACAACTTGTTTTTTTCCATCACTGACTTCAAACAACATCAACATTATGTTATTTGTTTCTTGCTCGGTCTGTCTAGATAGAAATGTAAATTAAATCATATGTAATAATTTGTTATGAATCAAAAATGGCTAAGAACCGAGACATAATTATCCGCATTACATGCACGTACCTTTTCATATATATAATGATGTGAATATTGTTCTCAAAATACACAATAAACAACAACAATATATGAAAAAAGAAATAAGACATCTTTAATATGCATCTGTTAACTTTAAAACGTTTACAAAACAAGTTATAACAAATTTATTGCTCATTGTGGATATCATTTCCAGAGTAATTACGTTTAGGTATATGTACGTGACATTTGGGAATGAAATAGCGTGCAACATACCTTTTTTTCACATTTAATATTAAAATGGAAGCGCATAGGGACATTATTTTTAGTGGAAATATTTGATTAGATGTGACTAAGTATATTGTAAAAATTGGGAATGGCAGAGATGAATACTTTTTCTGATTGCAATGCTTGTTATCATCATTGAAACCAAGTATGAGTAATATGGATATACATTGTAAAATGAATAAGCAAACATTAGTGAAATAAACAAAATATCTCGTAATTGATATTATTGCCTATAAGCATATAAATTATATAATTAACAACAATTCCCATTTTATCATACACTTTGCTGGAGAATGCAACAACATGAAAAATATGAACATGAACGAAGTTGGAAGTTCTGTATGAAATTTCAATGAATTGCTGCATCACGGAGACCAACAATGGAAATTTCAAGTTCAAGTACAAAACGTCTTGCCAATTCTCCTTCGTGGATCAAACTTCAAGCACTTTGTCGTATTTTAACAAATATTTACTTATGAACACAACTTTCATGGTTCACATACTCAATCTCCAGGAGTTGCTATCTCTGTCCATATATCCATCACCAGACTCCATCCGAAGATAAATAGAGTAACATCTATATAGCTAATAATACAGTTTAGCGTTATTATTTGATTAATCAATTACCTTTGATTTATATCAAAGTATCAAATTACATTAACAATGAATAAAATGTTATACAAATAACTTTCATATTTGCTATGACATATTCCAGGGATGGATATGACGACAGTGATAATAACTCCTCGAGTATCAAGGATGCTTCCCCAACAGAAAAGTCATATTGATACACAGAATCGATACAACGTTTCCATTCCATTACACCGTCCGTGTTATATACACATAGCTCTTAAATATGTGTTTTATTGACTATCAAGTGTGTATCCGGAATTTTATGGTAACATTTGTATGTTAGGATACACTAATCCGGAATATATGTCCGTCCATCACATGAAATTATTTTGTATCTGTGAAGTTGAGATAAATGGTTGGATAAGAGAGTCTTTTCGATTCGTTACAGCTATAGCTAGTCTCCACAATTTTATGTCAACGAGGCATTTGAATAGTGTTGAAGTCTAGGTTATAGTCGTATCCTGAAAGAACTGAAATTAGAACAATACCGACAACATAATTGTTTCATTACCAAATGCATTATTGTTTGAACTGTTCCAAATAATTTGAACTCAAGTGCACAAGCTACGCTACCACAAACCACATTTCCAGTAACAATCCTTATTCAAGCCGTATACCGTTTAGCCGGTTATTTTCGCGGACCAAAATGTTCGCGATTTCATCTCAAAACCAGAAAATCATGTCAGCGATTTAAAATTTTCGCGCTATGGATTTACCGGTAGAAATCATTCAACATTTTTTTTATTATTTCGCGGATAAAATTTTCGCGATCCTGACAATGTGCCGCGAAATCGCCAAAACTATAGTTCCGCAAAAATAACCGGCTATACGGTATTTATTTCACATATCTTAATGTTTTTTTTAAAGTTTTGTTATGTTGAAATCCCTCTAACGTATGTTCAAAGTATTTTATAAATGAGTTGATGGTATTGGATAGTGACCACCTTAAGGTTAGAACAACCTGAAAATTAAATAGTTTAGAGTTTATATTATTTTGTCACTTTTCAACCGCTTTTTCTGTAATTGCACGAATTCACCATGGCGCTACCCTGTTCCAGATCGCCTGAGCTAAACGATAATGATTACGACCTATAATTACCTCTCAAACTCGGGCGCTTTTGAGATGACGTGTTGGAACTCAGAGAATGATATCTCATCATCATTATCCAGATCGGCTTCCTTTAAAATCTACAACAGAAAATAACAACTTCATTCCTGTCCCTTTTTGAAATCAACAATGCTGTGCGAGTCTTATATAAGAAGAAATGTTTGCATATTTATATTTAAATGCTTAAACGTCGTTACACTTTGTATTTAAAAACGGGCGGGCCGTTATAAACAATGTTAAAAACAAAGTTAAGAAATGTTAAACTCAAGTATCGGGTTGCCGAATGCGGACGTGCAGTATTGGTTTTGATTTTCTAAATTTCAGTTGGAAAGACGCCGTTCGTAACTGATAATACAACTAAAGTTGTGTGCATTTTGAAATAATCACCAAATCTACATAACAGGGATATTACTGTTATAGGTGTGTTCGGGGCGATTTATATTTAAGGATAAACTTGAATGGATTTAAATGATAATCAGTAGAGGTTTATGATAATGATAATTTCCATAATATAACAAAATCTATTCAAATTAATCTTTACAATTTAATTTGCTAAAGATAATATGTTCAAACGTCCGAATTCGTTTTGAAATTATTTCATAAATTAAATTTGCAAGCCTATACAAATGCTTGTAAAAAGCAAAATTGAACTATAACGGAATAAACCTACTCAGTGTTCTCCCTTAAGGACATTTTCCAGCTGGTCCTAAGGACCAACTGACCCTAAAAGATACTAGTCCTGGATGAAAGTTACTGGTCCTTACACAGTTACAATTCTTCCGTATAATTTATTTACTAGCAAAGTAGCAAAGTAATAGTTTTACTAACAAAAAAATCCACATATCTGTTTCAGTATCGTGCGCTCTCAACAAAGTTGACTGAAAACCAGAATATTACGAAAATTGTTTTGTACAATTTGATCTTTAACCTTTCTACAATGCTACTGCTATTTTTATTTTGTATATCTTAAGTAGTCTATCAGAACTGGACCAAAAAGTTGTCGGTCAAAGGAACAGTTGCAGGGCCAAAATTGTCTGTCCTACTATAAAGTTGCCGGTCATAGGCAAACGGACAGGCTTTAATTTCGAATGCTGACTGTGCCTACTTCATTCACTAGTCTGTCTGTCTCCGTAGCTTTCAGTGCACTGTCATTTTGTGATGAACTTGACAGTCGTGTTACCATTTTCTTCAAGTCTTCGCGAGATATTGCGTCGTCATCATCAAAATCTGAAACATTTAAGACAAAACCAGTGTCCTATAAATATTATTTTCAATTATCAAAATGTACTTCATCAGTAGTAATTTGTTTATTTTTGTTATTTAATTCATTTGCGGATTGTTTGTCTCCTTGGGCTCGTACTTTATGTTGTTTAAATAGCAAGCTGGTAAGTTGACGATCTTCCATTGATCAATATATACACACTTACATGTACATTTATATCGCTATTCATTAGTCTATATATATATATATATATATATTGAGCCTCTGACTTACAGAAGTGCTAAACACGTATGCTCGTACCATCTTTAATATTGAGCATATTTTGTATTTGTTTGTTTGTATGCAATGGGGCAATAGACATTTCAATATATATTTGTACATAATTTAAACCTGCACATACATTTCTGATTCAATCAATTCTGATTCTGTTTCAGTTCGAAACCCACTTGTGGCATTAACCATGTACTGAACGTACATGTATGTCATTTTTTTCTCTCTGATTTTTCCGGCATACTTTACCTCATAAACCTGACACGTCCTTAAATGGCCCACGCTGTTCTACAAATCAATCAAACAAACAAACAATATATTTACACAATAACGACAAAAACATTTTGAGATCAACTTACCATAAATTTTGAATGCATATTGTGTCTTGATTTCTTTTGGTGCTTTTTCGCTAAACACTGACATCATATCTAGGAAATCCTCAAACGAAAGTCCACCGCCTTCTGAGGAAAACACTTTCACTATACGGTCCTTAAACGGATTCATCTACAGTCACAGAAATGTAAATCGACAAAGTGATAACATTCTACAACAAATAACCAAGAAATTAAAGAATATTCAACTTCAACTCTACTGACCTCAATGATACAGAGATTAAGATGGCTAATTCTAAATATGTCATTGAATTGAAACATCAATCATCGATGCGAAGTTACTTTAATGTAAGTATATCGTATTACACATTAACTTCCGGTGGTAGTGTTATGCAATACTGTAAACCAACTTTTTTGTGTTGATTTAATTTCGCGGTGGTCGAGTGGATAAGCTGTCTCGACATATTACAACATGCCCTCCACCTTTGGGTCGTGAGTTCGAATCCCATGTGTGGCAGTTATCAGGTACTGACCGCTAGTCGATGGTTTTTCTTTGGGTACTCCGGCTTTCCTCCACCAACAAAGCTGGCACGTCCTTAAACGACCCTGGCTATTAATAGGACTTTAAACTAATAAAACTAAATCAATTTCGCGCATTCTTTTCGAACAACGTTTTCACAATAATTACATATTCAAATGTAAACTTTTTGATTTCTCTTCGCCCGCGAAATCACCACATCGCAAACATATGTTGGTTTACAGTATGTGCAAGTAGATCAATCCTAATTTGACCTCAATATAAATTGAAGACGCTCATTGTTCTGGCATATCTTATATCGTCACAGGATGTTTATCTAAAGATGCTCCACTGCCGATAAAACATAAACGATACTCATCATTTCAACAATAGTCGTTTACTCATGTGGATTTTTGTCTTTTTAACACGAAATAATATTATAAAATAAATTGTATTAAATTGTGAGCTCGATATAACATTGGATAGATCATTTTTATAGTAACCGGTAGTTATACATACCTTGAGTTCTGGTAAGGACATTATTAGATCTTCACTCAACTTTACATTGCGATCCCTGTCCACAGCCTCCGGAGACAGCCCTCGGAAAATCTTAAACACACTGTAAATATACCACGAAAATTTTAATATTCAAATGTTTAAATTGAAAACAATAAAATAGTGGCGGTTCTATATTTATCCCATGCATTATCAAGATTTGTATCAAAATATTCGCAAACTACAGCAACTCAAACATTGCATTTGAAGCTTTTGACGACTATTTCTTTCCGCGAATTCTAATCAGTAACAAAACACGCGTTTAATTACAAAAATAAGTCGGTTTAAAGCAGGTATATGTTTTAAATTGTGCATATGCTGAAGCACCAATACCCATTCTACTGCGAAGACTACATCGTTTGATAAGTACTGGAAATAAATAAAAGATTAGGTTATTTTAGGAACGTCATTTCAAACACAAATATTGTAGCGAAAATGTACAAAAATAACTGTTGAAATGGGTTAAATAATTACTGAGCATAGAATTGAATAAAAAAAAAATATCAAAACTTTAAATACCATCGACTGGCAACATTAAAAACATTGAACAATCTTGTGATATCAAATTGAATTATGTCTCAATGCTTTACGTTTGTATGTCACACAACAAATGATTTATCTCGTGTGAACAAGTTGTTGACAGCTGTTGGCAGCGCATAATTAGTAAACTTCATCGTTTAATAAGGAAAACATGTGCAAAGTATGTCAGTGTAATCAAATAATGGAATTGCCTTTGTTATGATGAAGGAACTGTTTATTAATTCATTTTACCCTGAAATCCCAGAATGGACTATGGCAGCCTTTGAGTGAGAAGAATCTAAATCCGTCTTCTAGGAGGAATGAGTTAACTAGTGATAAGAAGTCGCATAATGTTTACGAGGATTCATAACAAATGCGCGAATCGCAAAATACGCAAATTTCGAAGAATCAATTAATTTACATATAAGCCGATGCAGTATACGTACATGTAGAGTGCTATTATTATTATTGTGGTAAATATACAAAGATGAAGATTTAATATGCAGAGCAGTAGCTCAAATAGTTCCCAGCATATTTGATATGCAGGTATTTGGTACTAACGTAACCAAACAATTCATACAATATAGTAAGCAATAGTTATATACATTTAACATCTTGATATATCAAAAATCATAAATACACCATACTTACTGTAAAATCTCCTTTATGGTGAAATAGGTCAGTTCCTGTTAATCAGAAAGTAAATACAACTTAAAGATACAGTAAGTTGATTGGTTAGGTCCTATTTACAGGTTAGGTCCTTTAAGGGCGTTCTTCACTGTACGCATTGTGTGTGATTGTCAAAGACACCGGATAACACATCCCATCCGGTCAAATTATAAAACGTGCAAACCAGTCGTCCCACTTCATTTATGCTAACTGCTAAGCAGGAACATAAACTACCATTTTGAAAGACAATGATATGTCTCACCAGGGGAAAGAATCCAAGCCCTTCCTCACAGGAGCGAATGCTCAAATGAAAAATCCACACATACATGTATTCTAAAGATTTTTTTTTTCAAAAATGAAATGTAGATGAAACACCAGTATATAAAACAAATAACCATGTCTTTGTGGAATTTTTCAAACTTTCTCGAAGGCGCATTATTTTTTGCATGATATTACACAATATAAACAGGCGTAGGTACGATCATGCACACTTTTTCACCCGTGTCTCTCATTCTGTTATATTCACATGTATGCGCTATCCTATCACCAATTGTTCTGTTATTTTTTTGGATGGACAATGCTTTGGGAATTTAAAACCTAAGAGTGTAGCTACAATGCAAATTATAGAACTATAATACTAAATTTTACATTATTCAAGGCATTAGTAAATTTATATATTATGACATTAATCAGTACTGGTATTTTGATAATTTATGTTTGAAACGTACACTGTAGTTCAAAATTAATTCTATGTTATATATTAGAATTTAAAGGTAATTGTGCAGTCGTGTGAGTTATGTTATTAAATCCAAGAGTAAAATTGACTGGATGGCAATTGACGTTTACTTATTGCTTTTAAGAATCATTTTAGTTTGACATGTGGCACGCTATTAAAATAAAACTTTAACTTAAGTATATCTTAATAGCTATGTGAATGAAAATAGAAGTGAGAGACGTGATAAAGATTAGTTCTTATGATCTTTCGTTTATAACATTTGTGTATATACCTGAACATGTTTCACACATACAGCGTGACATTTGAGAATAATGTTAAATTCTGGAATATCACACTAGCGTTGTAATTGAAAAGATGTCTTTTCATTAAAACCATATCCTGTTTTAAAAAATATTTTTTGTAATATTTTTATTGTGAAAAATACCAAATTCTGTTACTGCTAGAATAAATATCCTAATGACGATATCAGTAAATGATTTCAACATAACAATGTGAAGGTAAATTCTTTAGGAGCGTTTTTATATTTAGTCGCAGTTTGTGTATGCTGTCTAAAGTATATTTGGACTTCAAATATTTCATACGAATATGCTATAATACCACTGAGAGTGTACTAAGAGTGTCTTTGACGGCATGCTTCAGTGAGATAGCACCATAAAAAGGGCAAGACTTCCACTTTTACTAGAAGACACAACACAAACATACCACAGCCTACCAAAACCTACAGACATTCACACACAAAACACAAACATACCACAGCCTACCAAAATCTACAGACATTCGCACACAAAACACAAACATACCACAGCCGCCCAAAACACAATAGTAAAAGGAGACACAACACTAATATACCACAACCTCCAAATAAATACACTTTCACAAGGAGTCAACACTTACATACCACAGCCTCCCAAAACACACTATCACAAGGAGATACAACACGAACCTACCACAGCCTCCCAAAACACACAGACATCCAAACGCCGCAACACATCACAAACATGGGAGCCCGTCCTTAATTGGCTGTTAATAGGACGTTAAAACTTATAAACCGAACCATAGCGAAGAGTTACTATTGAAAATGACTAAAGTATATCATATAAATTGTGTAAGACGACAACTGGGTTAACAGCCATATAATAAGTGGTATGAACTATAGTCAAAAACATACTGGGAAATAAATTAGCCATGCAAGGCTATTGAAAGTATCGCCTAATAGCTGTGAACTATATCTTTAGACAAGAGTCATATTTCTCTGTACTTATCCCCAGTGACAGAGGTCCCCTGAGACAGAGATAAGCGGGCATGTAATAACAGTCTAAGGACTATCAATGCAACGTCCGTGTCCCTGTACAATATAGATGGTACTATATATAAACACATAAAGAAACAACATTGTATCGTGTATCCATATAACATTTCCATACATTTCGTAGACTTACACGATTCATCACCTTTACTTCGTTTGCTTAAAGACGTAAAGATGGTGTATATTTATCCATGATTTGACTTAAATATATTGCATTTATTTACATCCTTTGTTTCTAATACATATACATGTATGTATATTGGAATCGAGCACAAGTCTTCAAAGTTATATAAATCCCTCTCCTCCCAATACAATAGACTTAATATACACAAGATGACGACATTTAAATAGAGATTGAACAGTGTTTTGATTGCGTTAAAGGAGATATGAACGCAATGGGAAACAGACATATTCAATGTACATACATTGAATATGTCTGTATCCCATTGCGTTCATACCACCTTTAACGCAATCAAAACACTGTTCAATCTCTATTTGAAGAGAAGAAATAATGGAAGGGAGAGGATGATGTATATTGATAATACATATAGTGGTTAATCGTTTATTTATATGTCTCCTCGACCCCAAAATACCAGTATACATATAGGTATATCCTCTTTTCGTAATCTATCTAATGCCCAAGTTATAAGATACCTACTTAAGGTCACCACAATTAATATATGTGTACAATGCAAGTATGGTCCCGGTTGTTCAACACCTGATTAATTTAATCAGTTGATATTGGATTTTTCGATTTACATTTGCTGAAAAATCTCTGATTATATCTATCTAAAATGAGCAAGTAATTATAAGTAAAAGTGGGTTACTTCAGGATTATAAAACTTTAAGACTGTGTTACAAGAAATGATTTTATTTTTGTTTGTTTGAAAATTGTTAAAATGTGATTAGCTTAATTATTTTTGAACAACAGCTGGGGTCCTGGTTCATATCTTATATAGTCTGTACCCAAAGAAGATTTCACAATACTTAGATTTGATTAACAGACTATTGCAATATTTCCTATAATGTACAGTGAATAAATATAGTCGTAGATTTGAGAGAGTGCTGTACAAGATACACCAACCTTGACCTACATTTACATTAAATGATTCAAGATTAAATGCAATTATCGTAATGCATAAATGCAAAAGAAAATGCAAATGGATATCTTTATTGACTCTCACCGTTCAGTACGAGAGCAAAGTCAAATATTTACTTTGCTGCAATATCAATGTTTTTTTTAAAATATATATTACACCTTTTCAATACTAGAGTTTCATTCAATCTAATTCAGTGCAACGTGCCTTAACTGTTAATTAAAACGTCGCGGTTAAGGCTACGATTCGAGAGAAACATCTTGAATTAGGGGATATATATATGTATATACATTTAGTGTTTACAAATTGATCGCGCACTGTCATAAACCCCTTGGCCAATAAGTATGGATACATACTACTTCCTGTTCGATAGCACACCCGCGATTTCCGAGAAAGATAATAAAATTCATTTTTACCACATAGTTTTCTCTCAAGTCATAATAGAAATAATCATATACTAAGTTCCTGGCACTGTTTTGACTAATTGCAATAAAAAACGGAAAATATTTCGTAAACAAATTGTTATAGACATTCTATGCAAAAACTTATATCTGTAAAGCACGGTTATAACGAATCACGAGGGACAAGTAAAACTACTTCTTTATTAGCAGAGTTCGTAATAAACATGTAATAGCAATACTATATGAACCTTATTTGAAAAGATCAAAGTTATATATATGGATTCGTTATTTAAACAAAGTTCGACATAGCATTGAATTCGTTATAAACACAGTTCGGTATAACCATGAATTGGTTGTAAGAATTTTCGTTATAAATTTTATTGTAACAAAAGTAATTACTGAGTATTCAACATATGATTTACTGTATTAAGCAACAGTAGCTACATCCATAGTAGATAACAACCGAAACTGTTATATATTATCCTGCACACTATACATATACCTTATCGAACAGTTGTGTGGTTATTACTAGTCCTGATAAGCTATGTACAAAAAAGCTTATCTGTCCAGTTTGTTGGCATTCAAAATATGTGCCTATCAGTAAATATGGACACAAAATGAACCAAAAGTAAGAATTATAAGTTGTTATTTTTATTCAAATTGGAAATTATGTTAATGATGATACATAAAATGTCAATGTAAATAGTACTGACCTGATAATCCTGAAGTTCCTCCTCGCTGAAAACACTTTGTGATGCACCCATACTGTAGCAGTTCTACCAACACCACCGATTTTATCGGGTATCACATATATACAATAGCAATGCACAGTTTGTTCCTACATACAGGTATCTTTCCGGCATGAAATCAATACGCTTAGGATTACCTAATACCTACGCTAGTACCATAAATACAAACCAGTCGCGAATGTTTAAAACCCCATAAAACGATATAAACGATCGAACATATAGTTATTTTACGTTACAACACAGGCTATCACAAATAGCAGTTACCACTCGACAAAGAAAACTGCATAATTTTACAGTCTTAAATAGCCACAGAATCACGTCCCTCTGTCACGTTCACATCCGTGTTTATTCAAGTATGCTGTGAAGTTTGAACATTTATGTTTATCTTGAGATAAGTGAGAGACTATGGCAGCAGCTGTACGTCCATGTACATGTACTTCATATGAATTGGTAATGAGTTCTATATATTGTCCTCTAAACAACATCTGCACCGTGGAAAAATGTCTATTGTGCTAATGAAGGTCACAGTAAAGTATACACCAAGTCTTTAGCAATCCGTCACGTAATCTGTCCTCAAAGTAGGAAGTTGGTGATAACACTGAATTTGTAGCCGTGTTATTATCAGAACAATTATATGGAGTCCAATGGCCAGTGTTTACCGGGTATTCCCGTCAACAGGTCGATACTGTGCCTAAGATAGTCTAGGCTATCAAGTACAGGGTTGCTCATCACACATAATGTATTCAGCCGAGCGAAGAAAGGAAGGCAACATCAATTAGATAGTCGTGAGGAGCCGTCAATGTGAAACAAAATATTTTAATATACCAGGAGATGGAGAACGCATCTCGAGTTACATACTAGATTTTTGGTATAAGGAAATCCGCGGTGAAGACTATAATTGATCATAAAATACAATTTATAACTGATTCATTTTCTGAAACTTAATCACAACGATGCCACTAAATCACGCGTGTGATTTAAATCTCAATGCTGAGCAGGACTGTCGACGTTGGCGATACATTCACAAATAAAATAGAAAATCTTTTATTAAAACTTACATGTGATACTTCCTCAATCGTCTGTAAAGGAAGCTGTTTTTGAGTAAGACAAATAACTACTGCTTTGGTGGCTTTGTACTTTTCCGATGAATGAACTTAGTCGTACAACCGATTTGGGTTTTAATACGTAATTCAACAAGAAGACTGGTTTGCTATTCAATAGTTTATTTGGAATAATCCTTCTCGTCATGAAGAAAAATGTCAACACAACAAGATATACAGAATCATCAATAGTAGATCTAGATGCCCATTAATCTGGCGCATGGTAGAATGCTTGGTAGAATATAAATCGCTATGTCTCGGATAAATTTCTGGCAATTGGTTCCGAATATTGCCAGAAATTTATCCAAGATGTTGCGATGTGGTGAACTGGCACAGAAACAACAGAAATACAATTTAAAGCATTTTTGCGTTTAATTCCATTTCAATTGCGATTAGCCAGATTCTCTCAGAAAACGTCTTTCAGAAAAGTGAATGTCTACAATAGTAGGCTAACTTTAGGTATCAAATAGTATCATTTGGTCATCTGCAACGCCGGTGTTGCATGTACTGAGATTCACAGACAACAAAGCCATTTACAATGACTGAAGAAGAAGATCACTAAAACATTCCGTAGGCTCTATGTGTCTTTTTAAACCATGATGTAAGTATAATGGTGATGATACACATGTTCATTTATTACCTAATCCCTTACAGCTTGTGATAATTGGTCTACCATTTTCTTCAAAAAGAACAGTTTTTTCCCGTTATTTTCATATTTCGGCAAATTTCGAGCCAAATCGCTTTGATCCATTTGTTGTATCACAAATATCAATGACATCTTGTTGAAGTTGGCTAGGAAATTTGAAGGTGATATTTGCAGACCATTGTCGATTCGGTCGTCGAGAATAATTCCGGTAAAGAGAAATATCACAATTTACTTCTTCTTCGGAAACAGAACAAGGACTACACAGTGTAGAATTTTGATACTAGAACATCTCAGCAGGTGGTTTGGGCATTTAAAGAGAACGTGTAGATGTATGCTCTAGTTCTGTCATGTTTTATGCCAAATGGTCCAACTATCGTCGACTTCATGATATTCTACAGGTACATTGTACATGTACGTGCGAGTTCGCAAGCGTTATGATATAGAGCTTATGATTAGGGAAATACTGATGAAAAGTTATAATATCCAGCATAAAAATTTAGAGCAATTACGATCTAACGCAAGTAGACTTGTCAAATACGATAGATTGAAATCGTTTGAACTTAATATAAGTAAACATGTTTTTGTTGTTCCAGACAACCAAAAACAAAATGTATGACCTATTCAACACGAACCTGGTGTAGATCGCGATAACATTAAAACATTATATCGTATCAATAATTTAGATCCTACATTACAATAGGCTAACATCAAAATCACGCTACAATATAAACTTCATACTTATATACATATATCGATTACCTGCACATACACTGAATAGGTGTAAAATCTATGTCACACATTAAAATGTACCGTAATCTTTAAAGACTGGTAAATTAGCCGAGAATATGGCAATATCGTCGACAGTCATGAATTATCATAATGATGTATCGGGGTTACTTCCCTGTTTTTACTCTGCTTTTCTGATTGATCTATTAGAGTTGCTTCCCTTCTTTTTTACTCTGTCATTCTTATCTATCATGAGTTACTTCCCTTTGCTTTGCTGTCAGGTGGCAGTGTACAGTAGATTTGAAAAATTCAGCAAAATAAAGTGCAGGCTTTAATTATGTACACACAGCTTTTTAACCTTAAATAACATCTATATAAAAGTATATATTTTTCTAATCTACACATTGTGCTTAATAAAAATCTCACCCATGGCCATTCGGTCTTACTGTACACTGCTACCTCAGTACTGCCGGAGTAAAACGAAGGGAAGTAACTGTGACTGACGGAGTAAAAACGAAGGGGAATAACTCCAGATCTGATAAATTATATACAAATGTCCCAATAATCTGGGACTATATTAATGCTATCAACTTCTACATACACAAAGTGGTGCGCTTCATAAAACAAGTGCTTAAATGTACATATTTCTACTCTACAAAAACATGAGGCTTTCATATAGGAGATTTCAGAAAAGATGGCGTGACGTCACAGAAAGTTTACATCCGGGTCCTCAAAGGTACAAACACAGTATGGCGACTGATAACAAGAGGCCCAGAGGGCCTGTACCGCTCACCTGGTTTGCAATGCCAAGTAATGTTCTGAATACAGGTTCATTGTTTCTTTTCTGAAGGAATTTTAATATTAACCTCTAAATCCCCTATTGGGCCCCACCCCTCCTGCCCCTGGGGTATCAGAGCCAAACTTTATACAAGTTCTGTTCCCCTTCCCCCAAGGATGTTTGTGGCCAAATTTGGTTACAATCCATGCAGAACTCTAGGACAAGTAGCGATTTATAGAATTTACCTCTATTTCCCCTATTGGGCCCCGCCCATCCTGCCCCTGAGGGACCAGAGCCAAAATTTATACAAGTTCTGTTCCTCTTCCCCCAAGGATGTTTCAGAACTCTATGACTAGTAGCGATTTAAATGATTTACCTCTATTTCCCCTATTGGGCCCCGCCCCTCCTGCCCCTGGGGGTCAGAGCCAAAATTTATACAAGTTCTGTTCCCTTTCCCCAAGGATGTTTGTGGCCAAATTTGGTTACAATCCATGTAGAACTCGAGGACAAGTAGCGATTTATAGAATTTACCTCTATTTCCCCTATTGGGCCCCGCCCCTCCTGCCCCCGAGGGACCAGAGCAAAACTTTATACAAATTCTGTTCCCCTTCCTCCAAGGATGTTTGTGGCCAAATTTGGTTACAATCCATGTAGAACTCTATGACTAGTAGCGATTTAAAGGATTTACCTCTATTTCCCCTTTTGGGCCCCGCCCCTCCTGCCCCCGAGGGACCAGAGCCAAAATTTATACAAGTTCTGTTCCCATCCCAAGGATGTTTGTGGCCAAATTTGGTTACATATGTTTCTGGCCAAATTTGGTTACATTCCATTCAGAACTCTATGACTAGTAGCGATTTAAAGGATTTACCTCTATTTCCCCTATTGGGCCCCGCCCCTCCTGCCCTCGAGGGACCAGAGCAAAACTTTATACAAGTTCTGTTCCCCTTCCTCCAAGGATGTTTCTGGCCAAATTTGGTTATAATCCATTCAGAACTCTATGACTAGTAGCGATTTAAAGGAAATGTTGACGGACAGACGGACGCCGACGGACGCCGACGGACGACGGACGACGGACGCCGCGCCATGACATAAGCTCACCGGCCCTTCGGGCCAGGTGAGCTAAAAACAATAACAGATACGTACATCCCTGCTTCATAATCGATACTTTGACAAAAGTTTATACTTTCATACTTGCTAATTCTGATTTTGAAATGGTTTCTTATTGTTTCACATGTTACGGATGTTAACATTTTTATATTTTCATTTGTTTATTGCTAAATATAACAAGTGTAGATTTAGTGTCGAAGCCATCTATCGAAGCGCTGCCGGGCCATCACACGTTCCCGATTTTGTTCATACGTATAAATTGAGGTTGTGAAAAAGGTGTTTATGAATAAATGATTTATTTCAATGTATCATGTTTCTTTTAAACATGAAAAAGCTATTCACAACACGATATGATATAAACAAAACGTGAACCACCTGACCAGACCACGGCCGCTCGTGTATGGCTTCATCGCTGGTAGATCACCGCAGGCCACAGCATTGTTGGGGAAATAAATCATATGAATGATTACCAACACTTTTATCTAAAAAAGTACTTAATATGTACATGTTGTTTTAATGGAATGCCCTTGTATCAACTACTGTGTTACACGTACACGTACATGTATGTGGTGAAATCGTTCAGTTTTCATGCTGCATATTTCATTTTTAATATTTCATTTTCAGCCGCTTTTATGCCATGGACTGCTGTGTTAAGTCTCCAATTGAAATGGTATTAATTTTATATAATTTGTATACATATTAGGTAGACTTCATTTAAATTGATATAAATTACAGATCGTAGTACTGTACGTAAATGCCGACCAGGATACATTGCGCACGGCTTCGAGAATCCTAAATACTCAAAGTTTTGTTTAAAAATATGATTTAATGAACCTACAAACTGACTCATTTGTATGTTATAAACTAAATCCCAAAATTGATGACAAAAATATTAACCAGAATACGTAATTTTATGACACTGAAAACGGACGAAATTCGGGTTCTCGGTTGTACTGTAAAGGCTGCCGTGGGCTTGGGGTAATCTACGAAAGCAAATGTTTAATTTTGTACTAATCACACATCGTAAGGTGTTTTATCAAGAAACCATTCGAAAACAGTAATTGCTTATAATTATATTTTGGGTGACTTTGAATTTAATTTGTTATTTCAAATTGATATTTGCAATATATCTGTCAATGTTTGTACGTAATGGCAAGGACGTATATGAGAAGGATAGGTCACACTGGGTTTTGGGCAAAGACAGCGCAGGCGCTTTTGTGTATGTGCACTGACCGTGACGTTGGACGACGACTGATTTCCTTTGATATCCGCCGCCGCAGCCTTTGATGTAGCATGGGGAGTGCGAGGGTTACCGTCTTACTTTCTGAAGCGTGCTGCCATTTCATGAGCGGTCGTATTTTTTTAACGATAGTTTAAGACATTTCTTCTAAATCTTCCATCTTTAAAGCAAGTTATAAACGTTGTGAAATTTAATTTACTTTTCATTGGTGTTTCGTTTGACTCGATGAGACAAGTATTTGTTGAGAAAAACGGTTTTTATTCCCGGTTCATAAGCGTCTCGCGTGGTGTTTAGTAGTGTAAAGAGACTGACACGAATCCTTCTCACTTATAAATCCTTGGTAATGGCGACCGTGTTTTCTCGTGGCGGTCGAAAATGGAGTATAAACAGAGTAAAATATATGAATACCATATGTTTAAAATTGTAAATTATTGTAAAATATTTTTATTTACACTTTTCGAAATGTAAATAACGCAATAGTTCTCGGATTGTCGTACTATTTATTACAATAAAATGTAAACAAACATCGCAAGCGGCTGTGTTCCCTCAATTTTTATGTGTACAGATATAGGAGTTGTACCTTTGAGCGCCCGGATGTACCTTTGTGTGACGTCATCGCCATCTTTTCTGAAATCTCCTATAATAAATTATTCAATACCACATTCTCTACTTATTAAAGTGTCAAACAAATATACACACTCAATCATATCATAATCAAAATTCTACCAAATTTGACATTCACAAAAATAAAGATCTATAAAATGAAAGTAGGAGTTACAGAAAGTCTTTTTTATTGAATAACCATTGGCTGTGGCCATACAAATCTACTAATCATGCCTCATGCAGTTGCAAATTGGTTTGCATACCATTATTCTTTGGGACATTTTAAAGAACAAATACTGTAATGAACTCTTTTCTTCCAAAAAATGGCCACATGTGTGAGTTAGTTTTTGTTTACATATAATCAATGCACTTTTTTAATAAAAATATTATTTTCTGGGCCATTGAAAACTAAAACCTTAGGTAAAATATAAAGGCAAATATACATACATCTATTTTGTTTGTAATAATTGGAATTAAACTTGTGAACCTCAAAGCAATTTTTTTTTCAATTTATGCAATTAAGGATGTACTCCTCTGAGAAGTCAAAATTTTCTTGTATTAAACTTTTTTTCTCATATAGAGTTTTGGAAATAAGAGTTCATACCATAAAAGAAAATGGAAGATAAAACATATGTCCGTGTGCTCGTTTTTGCGCTTTTGTCACTCAAAGGTACCTAGTTGACAAAATATAGGATTTTATGGGAATTTTGCAGTTTTGACCACATACACGAGAGATTAAAGCCATAATTTCTTAATGAGGTGTTTGATATGTATGAATGCTTGTAGAATTTATTTTCAAGTAGTCTTCTTTAAAATATACCAGTTATGATTAATAAGACTCTTATTTTGTTCTCTGAATAATAACATATGCTACCCCTACCCCTTAATTTTGAGCTACCAAAAGCACCATTTTCAGCCATTTTTGCCAAATTTAACCCTTTATAGAAAAAGTTCTGGTATTAAACTTTTGTCAATATTTAGCATATCAATAGAGAAATGGTTGTTCTTTTTAAATCGGGCAGAAAAATAAGAGGTCCATGTGCTTACTTTTTTGCCCTATTCAAATATTTGTTATTTTTCAATGTTTTTGAGTAAAAAATAAAAGTGCTCAAATTATCGTTAAATGTAAATATAAAGTGACAAACGTGTATCATTTCACACATTAATGCTCAATATTTTAATAACCATGAACCTAGCAAAGATTTACAGCAAAAATCAGTTCAATATAGCTAAAAATGCTGGTGCAGTGATAATTTAAGTAAAATCTATTTAAGTAAAAAATGGTAAAACTGTGGCTCTACTCAAAGCACAGGTTTACGACGCGCGGGCAAAAAAGAAAAAAATACTAAAAATACTGAAAGGTTGTTTACTTAGCCCTGTATCCCATTTCCAGAAAATGGGGTAATTAATTTCAAAATGCTCTGAACACCACAAAAATCATCCGATTTGAATATTTTTTAGCTTACATTGAAGACAATTCCTTACTGGTCACTATGGTATATGATATGATGGGATTATGGGTGATTTGATACAAGCTCTCTGATTGACTCCTAGGAGGGAGTGACCAATCAAATAGCTTATAATAAATTGGAGACGACAGACATAAAATGGCCGAGATCGGTGATCATCTGTTCTGCATGACAATAAAAGGAGCGTGGGGATCGCTAAGGGATACTTATGTGCAATTTTTATAAGTAAGTGAGTTTATATTGAGGATCTGCACTTCAAGGATGCATTCGTTGAATAGATGGTGATTTTATTCGGTCTGTGCTCATTAGGGAATCGTGACCTGGGGATGTAGCGTGTACTTTCCGACTAACGATTTTTACACGAATCCTCGTAATTCAACTTTTGATATGAAATAAAATTCGCCCATAATCCCATCATATCATATACCATAGTGACCAGTAAGGAATTGTCTACAATGTAAGCTAAAAAATATTCAGATCGGATGATTTTTGTGGTGTTCAGAGCATTTTAAATTAATTATCCCATTTTCTGGATATGGGATATAGGGCTAAGAAAACAACCTTTCAGTATTTTTAGTTTTTTTTTTTTTTTTTTTTGGCTGCGCGTCGTAAACCTGTGCTCAAAGCGAAAAAAGACACAATTTCAAAATGGCCGCCAAAAGGGCCATTTCTTGTAATCTACTAAGAATATAAGTGTAATTTTTTGACAAAATTTGCAACTGGCAACTTGCTACAGATACATGTATTAATAAATTGTATTTGAAAATCTCATAACTTTTTTTATCTATTTCGAAACGAGACTTCAACGGGACTGAAACCTCAGAAGAATACATCCTTAATGATTAATTTATCACAACTCACAATATGTAGCTAGCTAGTGGTGTAAGTTTTAGAATATCCACATACACAATTACATTACAACTATACACAACCATACAAACACTACAAAATACAATACCATGATTGCATAATTTCATATCATTACATACATCATACATACATGTACAGTGTAACAGATGTATAGGGGAGATAACTCTTAGTAATGGGTCTGTTTGTGGTACACAGTTGCATATTACCATGCATATTTCTTAAAAAAAAACAAAAAAAACATAATTTGACTGTTATCATATTTCAGCACTTCTTGTACAGCAAATTTTGCACTTAATTAATTTTGCACTCAATTAATTTTGCATTTACAGTATTTTTCTGTATGTGTTTAAAAGTTTGATCAGCTACATGTATCATTGAGCTCGAGATTGCACCTAACAATTTTTGGTAAAATTTGTTTGAGTCAAACTAATTATATTATCGTCCAATGAAAATTATACAATGATAAATCTTAATTACATATACAAGTATATCTCATATGCAATTACTATAATAAATACAAATTTAAACTATGATGATTCATATTTGATTAAACAATAGAACACTAACCTTGGTGAAAACTCTGGTGAAATAATTTAATTAAGTCTTATTAATAAGGCATTAATAAGTCATCCAGGATTTGAACCCTGGACCTCAAAACACTAGACGAGACACTACCAATTGTAGAGCTGTCATTGATATATATGTTAAGTATTGATTTATCGAAAGGAAAATATCACGATGTATTGATATAGGTATATCGAAACAATGGTGTTGTTGAGAAAAAGATGAAATCCGGAAAGATAATTTTGCATAGTACATAATCAGTTCAATAATGAAAACAATGCATATCACTCGAGAACTATTGCTGAGTATTTCATAAATAATTTGTGGTCATTGTGATAAATTCATTGAGCGAAAATGATCATGAACCTTACAATATATATGCAGTCGGTGTACTGTAAAATATAATACACAATTCGTCCGTATTTGAGCAACGTTACTAGGTCATAGGAAGGTCATCGAGTACAATTTTGCTCATTGTATTGCTTTTGGAAAATAGGAATCGATATTGTATCTGAAGATGAGGATCGTCAATACATCGATATTGTTTGTATAACGATGACAGCTCTAACCAATTGAGATGCATGGCAATCAACTCAATCAAAAGCCATTCCATTATATTGAACCAATTTAACATTGGTTGTAGTGGCAAAACTGATCACTAATGAAGTTTACCAACATTAAGATGTTAGTTTTTTTGATGGTGAACTATATTCCCTTGGATGACTTAATTAATTTACCCAGATACTTTGAGAATGGTTATGATTTGCACTTCCTTTGTTTGATTCTCTATTACTTCCATTACAGAAGCGCAATGAAATCATTTTCCCCCATTTGTTGATTCTTATTTTTTGAAATGCGATATTTGTTTTCTGAACTGGGAGGAGTGGGGGAGTGTTCCCAATGCATTTGATCAGCGATTTAAATTTTACACATTATTGTACGCATTGACAGTATATCATTATATTGATATACTGCTAGATCAATATGACTGTTCCATCAAAATGATTAAATCAGCGGTTTGCTATATACTACAAATAACTATTAATTATTAGCTACAGAAGAACAATAGCTGATAAAACTACTCAATATTGGTACTTCAAAAAACAATAACAAATAGTCTAAAACAACAATAAAGGTCATGTACATGTCAAGACATAAATTGACAATTACAATTACATAGGTAATATAAAATTACATTTGTTTATCTATCCTAACTTACATGTATAATATACTATAAATAAATGGTGTGATTAATAAACAAAAATACTGGCCACATTGTGAATTATTTCCTTAGGAACCAAATTTTCTTCAAAAGAATAATATAAAGTTTTTGGGGTCATTTGGCTAAGTAATGAATCTTTGACTTTATATCAAGATATTTAGTAAGCACCGATAATCTATTAAGCTTTATGGCATAAATTATGAAGATAAGGGAGACAACTCTTAAAAAATACTGACTACATCACTTACATTTATACGAACACATACATATTCAAAACCATGGTAATGATTATTCCAGAAGAGCAAAAATCTTTTTGCCTACAATAATAACTAAATTAGCTATAATTAAACATAGAATGTAAATGTATTATGTTCCTAAGTTTTTATCTAAATGCAGTTTAGACTTAGTTTACTGGGCATTCTGAAATCCCCCTATATTGTCCTGTTCACTCATCAGTTCCAGGCCAGAGGGCATCAGGTTCATTAGCATCTCGACACCTCCTGGCTCATCATGCTTTCTTCGGTGTCGCTTCAGGTTGTCCTTACGACTGAAACTGGCAGAACACACATCACATGGATACCACCTTCCTATATGAGAGTTTGCATGTCGCAGTAGACTGTCCTTTCCGCTGAGTTCTTTAAGACATATGGTGCATGTACACTGATTTGGAAGTTCATTTATGTGTACTTCTCCATGATGTATAATATCTACCGGCCGATCAAACACCATACCACAGAAATGGCAAATTGGGGCGGTCTTATTGACGGCCCCTTTCCGTCCTCTTGGCACAGTTAGATTCTGAAGAAAATCAGCGCTTCGTTCGGAATACGAGTCCATGCTAGTGGATGGATCAGGACTGTCCACTCCTAGTAAATTGGAGTCCGAGGAGTTGTCTCCCATATCATCCATAACAGCATCCCCACCAAATCCCTCCGACGATCCTGAAGGGTGTACACTATCATCTCGGTTTGAGAATCCTGTCATGTTTTGTCCTCCTTGATTTTGACCTCCTGGAGCGCTATCTTCATCTATGTCCGTAAACTTGCCTAATGCTTCAATATCAATTACATCCATTGCTTGTAGATCTTCTTGAAAGTTTTTGTGGGAAATACCAGAATGTGTCTGATGATCTTGAGGCATATTGTAGCCAAGGTCGGGAGTGTAATGGTTTGGGAATGTCATTGTCGGTTTTACATCTAGCTCCTCGGTTTCCTCGTATCCCAAGTGTGTCAGAGCATTGCTTGATGACGGAGTTTCCTCCGAGTGCTCAACCACAATATGTCTCTTTAGTTCCTGAATGCTGTTGAAATGAACATCACATGTGGCACATTTGTAACTAAGGGCAGGTCTTAGTGGGACACTTTCATCACTAGGCCCTGGAGCAGGAGAAAAACCAACTTGGTTCTGGTCAGTCTGTTCATGTCTCGAGCTTTCCTCCCTTTCACCTGAGTAACCTTGCTGGTCGTCCTCAACCTGTGGTTCTGTTTTTATTTCTGTGTCCAATTCCCTGAAATCTTGTTCAGATATGTTGTCATTGCTAGAATCTGGTGTTCCAAAGTCTGATGGTGATTCGTAGGTTTCTGTAGCATCCAGTGCCCTGTGTGGCCAGCTTTTACCAAATTTGAGGACAAGTTTTTCCTTTGGGTTTGGCTTAAACCTTTTTCCCTGACTACTACTTGGTGCCTGTTGTGGCGGCCTTTCCATTACGCCGATTCCAGACAGTAGTCCACTGCCAGGAATACCACTACATTTCCTTTCTATGTGTCGCTTGAGGTTATCTTTACGTGTGAAGTAGGCATCACATGATGGACATGTGAATACCCTATTGTCCACATGGGTAATGAAGTGACGTAGCAAGCCTCCTCTCAGAGTGAACTGTTTGCTACATACTGGACATTGTTTGAACATTTCATGCAGTTTACAATGATGGAGAATATCACTGTAGCTACTGACCTGATCCCCACACTCTGTACATTTCAGGACCTCCGATGTCAGACGGGCATTCAGACGTGGAAATGACCTATTCCCGCCTTTCTTCCTCTTCACAGACCCCTGTTGGTCAGGGTCGGACTGACTGTCATCAAAATCATCCAAGTACATATCTCCATCATTATCTTCCATGTCAGAGTCCTGATCGGGTGTGAAGCTCAGTTCGTCAGAGTTCTGTAGAAACATGGCAGGATTGTCTTTACACATATTCTGCCAGTTCTTATCATGAGACTGTACATGTTGTATAAATGCAGACATGTCTCTTTTGCTGAAGAGACCCTTACAGATTGGGCAGGCTACCTCGTCCGAGTCTTCAGAGATCATACCATGGTCCTCTAGCGCATGTTCCACAATAGACTCCCATGAATTTATGACTTTACGACAATATTTACATTTGTTTGGACCTGTACTTTTCTTATTTAGCAAAGTATTTTTTCCTTTAAATGTCCCCCTAACTTCAATCCCTTTGTCAGTGCCTACATTTGGCTGTGGTAGATTAATCGAGTCTAGTTTTTGTTTTAACCCACTGGTTAGAGCCTGTATTTCCAATGAGGAATATGAGGAAGGTTTCTTTTGACCTTTTTTGGTTTGTGGAGTCTGTGAAGGCCTTTTTTGGCTAGTGTCATTCCTAACAGGATTTGCCTGCATAGGTGATAAATCCTCACTAGGCCATGTATCCTCCTGAATATTATCTTCCTCAAGATCATCTTCCTGTTCCTGTTGTACCCAGCCGGGCTCAACAGTTTGGTTTTTTGGAATTGCCTTCGCTGGTTTACTAAGTGTGACAGGAAAATCAGGTGGGTGATTATTTAGCTCTGGCGGGGTGATGAAGCTTGGACAAGGGACTGGCACGACACTTAGGGAGGCTGGAAGGGATACTGTCACCTTTTCACTGTCATTAGTTCTCTCCCCTGGTATGATTGCATCTACAATAGACAGTAAAAACAGGATCATCTCTGGTACAATACTTGGTGAAATGTAATATGATTAAATATACACTACAGTACATGTATAAGATTCAATTTCTGGATTTAGATTGAAAAAATGCTTTTATAACTATTTGAATGGACAAAAGTTCGTAAATCATAATTCAACCATTTTTCCATTTAATCTGTTTTCCTTTTCTTTTCATTTTTCACATGTGATGGTTGTAGAAATCCTCAAAATATATACTTATAGTTAACACCTCTGATTTATAATGTACAGCTGATCTACAAACAAACCAAATATGACAGAATGCAAAAAGTTACTTTATATCATAATCTATCCTCTATTTCCAGGGGTAAGTATCACTTACAATCTCTACACCCCTGGACAATGTCATGGCAAAACTGAAGGCAGTTTAGGAGAACAAAACTAACCAATCACAGGTCTGCAGATCTAGAGACTTCCTTTAAAGATTTACAATGTCTTTCAAGTACTTAGCCATACAATGTACCATTCGATTCTTTGGATGTAAATCAATAGATTAAAATATCTGCTCATTTGATGTTGCATTAAGGGCCTTCAATTTTAATTTACATGTATTTATGACATACCTGTGTTTTTCCTGCCTATATATTTGGGGCCGGAATTCGGCCCCATTCCCAATTGTATTTCTTGTTATATTTTCCCAAATCTATGTCTAAATTTCCCAAATCAGTGAGTTGAAGCTTATTTTGTGTGACGAAACCAAAAAAATCTGGAAATCCCAAGTCTGAACATTGTATTTTAGTATACATTCTTATACTTGATTCTTAGAGAAGGATAACTGTTTATTTCTACCTTTTCCAATATTTCCATAAACACGGTTAAAAATTTTCCCAATTTCCGAACTTTTATCGCACAAAAATTCCCAATTTTCACCAGGTGTCAATTTCCCAAAATACCCAGGAAAAACACTGTACCTATATTTATGTACATGATCGTATATTGTAAGTGCCCCATCCTCAATACTCCAGGGGTTATAATTACTGACACTATATCCACCTCTGGACAATCTCATAGTTAAACTGGAGGCGACAGAACACTGCAAGTAATTTAGTCGTTTAATATATATCAACATCAAAAGAGACGGATAACGGTACCGGTACACTTACTCCAACAATGTTAGAGGTATAGCACGACGAGACACTTTTGATCATCACGTCGTGCACATCAGAAGTTTCTCAATATCGAGATCTAATATTATTGGATTACCGGTACACTGTACTTGACAGTGTGGCTTTGAAGTTTGGCATCGCTCTCTGTTGTTTTCAAAGGAAGTTTTTGCATGCCTGTAATTTTTCTTCTGAACTGTTTTCAGTTTTGCAATGAGATAGTCCAGAGTGGATATAACGAAGGTAATAGTAACCCCTTGTGTATCGGGGATGAAATACCAGTGGAAATCGAGGACGGTCATAACATATAAACACATAAAGAAAACACGTTTTTGATACATATATAGCAATTGATAGCATAGATATATGTAGTAAAACCAACTGATCAACATGCTATCGGGCCGAATAAAGAAAGATGTCGGTGATACTTCCAAAAAACACGCACCTGTGCTAAAATCTGACTTGACAAATAAGATCGAGACGGCCCCTACACATTTGGCTAATTTTGGTCCAGCTCCTGATCTAAGAGCGTCATCTTGTAGCCGATGGCGGCTAATCAATACAATTTCTCCCTTTTCTTCGTCGAATTCAGCTTCTGTTGAATTCCACGCCACCATGGCTGTTTATTTGGTCAATTTCTTGAAGGCTTTCTTTCCTAAGCATAGCCAATGCCGAAACCGGAAACGAGTAAACCGGAAGTTAACCTAATGTATGAGGGAGAATTCATTGTGGGGATTTTGGGTACACAATGGCCTATGGGTTAATGATATTAGACAAAAGAATATGTCTGTTTAGGGTTACATTGGCAAAAAATTAGGGTCGGTCGGGAGGATTTTTTTTTCTTTTTTTTTAGTGTTTTTCACACTAATATGATGGCCGGAACCGGAGTCTGAGATTAAAATCGCGACGTTTTAATTATTTTTCGTAGAAAAGTGGGAGGGGGGGGGGGGGGGGGGGGGGGGGGGGGGGGGGGGGGGGGGGGGGGGGGGGGGGGGGGGGGGGGGGGGGGGGGGGGGAATTAGGGTCGGGGGTAAAAAATAGGGTCGATCGGGTAACCCTAAACAGACAGGTTTTATTTTGCCTTATCACCAGTCGGAAATTAATAGACAAAATCTTTTTGTTTGTTTGTTTGTTTGTGTCTTTATTATTATTATGAAAAAAGTGTCATAAAGGGACAATTCGGTCAAAGACTACATTAAAACTTGCACATATTTCGAAAAAAACCCGTTCTAATGGAAATTAGATTAGTTGGTTTTACTGTGATATGCCAGAAAAGCCCACTGTAGTCATTTGTATGTGAAATGTTCAATCGCCATTACACATAGCCTTGTATGCCGAACCCTGACCCTTGCCTGTGTAGTAAGATTTTTTTGTCTAGAACTACTCAAAACGCTCTTACAGTTGTGTTAACATTATTAGATGCATGCTCTTGTCTAAAAATAATTTCATCAACTCCTCAGTGGTAATGTATTGCATTTGTTTAACGTGCGTGACTTTGACTCGGGTAAGGGCACAGCGTAGATGTTGCACCTGCTTAATCGTATTGATCAACGATTTGGAATCTCAATGGTATTAATCAAAATACTTAATAATGTTGTGGAATTTGTCACTATTTCTTGTCATTTGTTTCATAAGAAATGTAGAACAATACATTTATGTCATATTTTGCTTCGTGGTTATGTAACGAATTTGCCTCACTGAATTGTCCCTTTAACATGTAAGTTCAAGCACGTATTAGACATATGTCAAGTTATCTGTATATAGCGATTATGGAATAAAAGATGGTCTTTTTTCGCCAAATGAATAAGTTTAATTTTACACACGTGTACACCGAGTACATTAATTGTAAATGTACATGTACGTAGCATACATTAATGTACATGTATGAACACTGTACCCCGGGTGTTAATTGAAAAAATGCAAATACAATGTAGAAATAAAAGGTTTGAGGAGAGCATAAAATCATTAGTACACGTACATATGTATATACATGCACGGATAAATACATGCAATAATTTGGACGTATGGTGCTATATATTTATATATCTGCGATTTCGAACTACATTTTATATGAAGCAGGATCGTCTGAAATTTTGAACTAAATGTATTCATAACATACGCCACTTTTAATGCATATCATGATTAAAATAATCAATTTTTATTAGGGCCCCGCATCGAGATGCGGGTGCCCTATAGTAATCAGGTTGTCCGTCCGTCTGTCCGTCCGTCCGTCCGTCCGTCCGTCTGTCCGTTTTTTTTCTTTTGCACATTAATGATGGAAGGGAGTGGAGTATTTTCCCCATATTTTACATGATGATTCCCCATCCATCCTAGATCTGCTTGGTAATTTTTCAGGCTGAAATTAAATTAAAAAATCGGCCATCTTGGATTTTAACATTTAAAGATTGCTCCACCGGCTGACAAATGGTATTTTTTCACTATCAAAACAGGAGCAGACGATTTGGTATTTTTCTTCAGTTACAAAAGTTACTCACTTCACACCATTACCACCATTGAAAAGTTTGAGCTTCTAATTTTACTTAAAGTTTAAAATATAAAAAATAATTAATTGCATCCCGAAAAAATTCCCTGGCACTATATCCTATATGAAATGAATTACTGATTGCGCATGCACCAAAAGCAAAACAAATTATTTCATATTATGTTTTGTGTTAATTAGACATACATATACACGATTAAACACCAATTATTGTTCAAATGATGAGTATCATTTATGCTCTGTCGGCGGTGGAGCATCTTTAAAAAAATCACAATGTTGTTGCTCTTAACTGATAAACATTTTGTTATAACATTATGATGCAAAGTTGTTCAGAATTAAACAAGGATTTGACTGTCCAAAGGTAAGGTCATGGGCCAAGGTTACTAAGTCAAAGGTCAAGGTCAAATTTATTTGAGTTAATTGTATGCTCTTAATGTAATGTTAGCTTGGAATCAGGATTCAAGTTAAATACTTGGAAGACTTTTTCCAAAGAATTATAATAATGTACCATCATCGTTTCCCCAATTAATGTTGACATTAATTATTTTTAGCAACATATAGCTAACACGGAAGAATTCGTTGGTCAAAATACTACTTTTCACTTAAGCACGTCAGACCATAGCGGGGCCCTTTCTGACGTGTCAGTGTTCTAGTTTGTTTTCATACTAACTTCAACTCTCTGATTGGCAGATTCTTTTCTTCATATACTTGAAAGAAAAATCCAAGAAAGGCGCGAAAATCCGACGTAATCGAACTAATTTGAAGGCTCTGATTGCATATCATTGAAAGATCTCTGCTGAGAAACTCAAAATTTTCCTATGTTTTGGAAAATAGAAATTCATACGAAGGATTGAAAAATTGAATAAAAAAATAAGAAGTTGGCGAGTTGGATTTGACTATTGTTAATTCCAAAGACACCTACTGTATAGCATATACTTATTTGACGCAAATTGTGATTTTTACCCCGGAATTTATTTTGTTTGATCACATTCGAAAAATCTATAAAGCCAAATTGGTTGTCTGATAATTAAGTATGATTAAGCTTGAATTAACCAGTGTTTTATTTTGGAAACATTACTCTTACACACAGTCAACACATTTTTTTTTGCCCAGAATGCTCAGTACATGTACCCCTAGTCCGCTAAACCTGCCTATATTATTTAGTTTTTATTTTATTTATTTTTTGCCTAATATAGGCAAACAATTAAAAAGGCCTAAAAATATAGGCAGGTTTAGCAGACTAATGTAACCCATACACCCTAAACTCTGAAAATGGAAATACTTCTGGTGGGTTTTTTTTTTTTTTTTTTTTTTTTACAATTTTTTGTCAGATTCAAGGCTAAAAAGTTCCGATGACCAAGATTTTCCAGTTTAAAAAATGGGGGTCCTGTCAGTGTGCTTGATAGTATGTTCCCGTCACATTTTTTCACTATCTTTTGCTAAAAATATATATAATTTTTACTTTAAAACATGAAAATAAAAAAAAGTTATAATTTCACACTTAAAACTATGGCCTACTTTTTCTTATCATTGATGAACATTGAAAACATTTACAATGATAATGAACTTGATATGGCTAAAAATATTGTTCCACAAGCGATGTAAAAAGTGAATATTGTGAAGTAAAAAAAGTGAAACGTAATCGCAAGAAACGCACTTTTTTAGAAAATGGCCGCTAAAAGTTCCAGATGTGCCGCTACGTCTCAAGAGTTTATTGAAAATGTGGGACCGTGCCGCTTTGTTATGAAAAAGAAATGACGTCAAACAAGAAACAAATGACGTCACGTCATTTCCGCTTCTTCGACAGAGAGCACCGATCACTAGGCTAGGTGTTCCTTTACGAGCTAGCACTAGTGGTTTGATGACAGTTGGGGATGGCTTTTTGTGCTGGGTTTGTATAATATTTTTATTCTAAATCATTTTTTTAAACCTACTGATATATTGTATTCAGGCATCAATCCATTCTTCTGATATCAAAGATTTATTACAAAGACTCATATATTTTCACCAAATTTGGCATATTGTAGAGAATTGTTTACACTTTCAGCTTCATAATATTTTCAAAATTTTCCGATGCTTCATTTTCAAAATACCATTTTTTTGGTGCACCGTTTAATTCTTTTGACGTAATTTTCCTTCTTTGTTCTACCAGATGGCCAACGAAAATGTTTTGCGCTCTAATAAAAAAGCCGTTTTCTCAAAAAGTTAGGTAACGCATAATTATGCAAATATTATGAGCTGAATAATGTAAGAAATTTTCATATAAGTAAGCCAAATTTGTTTTCAAGTTTTCTTTTTTTTATTATTCTCACTACAATCACATTACAACCGCACAGTGATTGAGTTTTAATTACTTGTCTTCGCGATTTTCAACCTCATGCGTTTTGTGTATAAAAAGCAGAAATTAAAACATCAAAATCTACATCTAGGGTGTTCGAAGAAGAACATTGAGTGCAGTCATTTCGAATGTGTATATCCTTCCAGGGTGCTGACAATTATTAATGAAAGATGTAGAGGTAAACAAACCAACAAAATACGAACGGAAAGTTCTTATCATGAGACTGTACATGTTGTATAAATGCAGACATGTCTCTTTTGCTGAAGAGACCCTTACAGATTGGGCAGGCTACCTCGTCCGAGTCTTCAGAGATCATACCATGGTCCTCTAGCGCATGTTCCACAATAGACTCCCATGAATTTATGACTTTACGACAATATTTACATTTGTTTGGACCTGTACTTTTCTTAATTAGCAAAGTATTTTTTCCTTTAAATGTCCCCTAACTTCAATCCCTTGTTCAGTGCCTACATTTGGCTGTGGTAGATTAATCGAGTCTAGTTTTTGTTTTAACCCACTGGTTAGAGCCTGTATTTCCAATGAGGAATATGAGGAAGGTTTCTTTTGACCTTTTTTGGTTTGTGGAGTCTGTGAAGGCCTTTTTTGGCTAGTGTCATTCCTAACAGGATTTGCCTGCATAGGTGATAAATCCTCACTAGGCCATGTATCCTCCTGAATATTATCTTCCTCAAGATCATCTTCCTGTTCCTGTTGTACCCAGCCGGGCTCAACAGTTTGGTTTTTTGGAATTGCCTTCGCTGGTTTACTAAGTGTGACAGGAAAATCAGGTGGGTGATTATTTAGCTCTGGCGGGGTGATGAAGCTTGGACAAGGGACTGGCACGACACTTAGGGAGGCTGGAAGGGATACTGTCACCTTTTCACTGTCATTAGTTCTCTCCCCTGGATGATTGCATCTACAATAGACAGTAAAAACAGGATCATCTCTGGTACAATACTTGGTGAAATGTAATATGATTAAATATACACTACAGTACATGTATAAGATTCAATTTCTGGATTTAGATTGAAAAAATGCTTTTATAACTATTTGAATGGACAAAAGTTCGTAAATCATAATTCAACCATTTTTCCATTTAATCTGTTTTCCTTTTCTTTTCATTTTTCACATGTGATGGTTGTAGAAATCCTCAAAATATATACTTATAGTTAACACCTCTGATTTATAATGTACAGCTGATCTACAAACAAACAAATATGACAGAATGCAAAAAGTTACTTTATCATAATCTATCCTCTATTTCCAGGGGTAAGTATCACTTACAATCTCTACACCCCTGGACAATGTCATGGCAAAACTGAAGGCAGTTTAGGAGAACAAAAACTAACCAATCACAGGTCTGCAGATCTAGAGACTTCCTTTAAGATTTACAAGTTCTTTCAAGTACTTAGCCATACAATGTACCATTCGATTCTTTGGATGTAAATCAATAGATTAAAATATCTGCTCATTTGATGTTGCATTAAGGGCCTTCAATTTTAATTTACATGTATTTATGACATACCTGTGTTTTTCCTGCCTATATATTTGGGGCCGGAATTCGGCCCCATTCCCAATTGTATTTCTTGTTATATTTTCCCAAATCTATGTCTAAATTTCCCAAATCAGTGAGTTGAAGCTTATTTTGTGTGACGAAACCAAAAAAATCTGGAAATCCCAAGTCTGAACATTGTATTTTAGTATACATTCTTATACTTGATTCTTAGAGAAGGATAACTGTTTATTTCTACCTTTTCCAATATTTCCATAAACACGGTTAAAAATTTTCCCAATTTCCGAACTTTTATCGCACAAAAATTCCCAATTTTCACCAGTGTCAATTTCCCAAAATACCCAGGAAAAACACTGTACCTATATTTATGTACATGATCGTATATTGTAAGTGCCCCATCCTCAATACTCCAGGGGTTATAATTACTGACACTATATCCACCTCTGGACAATCTCATAGTTAAACTGGAGGCGACAGAACACTGCAAGTAATTTAGTCGTTTAATAATATATCAACATCAAAAGAGACGGATAACGGTACCGGTACACTTACTCCAACAATGTTAGAGGTATAGCACGACGAGACACTTTTGATCATCACGTCGTGCACATCAGAAGTTTCTCAATATCGAGATCTAATATTATTGGATTACCGGTACACTGTACTTGACAGTGTGGCTTTGAAGTTTGGCATCGCTCTCTTGTGTTTTTCAAAGGAAGTTTTTGCATGCCTGTAATTTTTTCTTCTGAACTGTTTTCAGTTTTGCAATGAGATAGTCCAGAGTGGATATAACGAGGTAATAGTAACCCCTTGTGTATCGGGGATGAAATACCAGTGGAAATCGAGGACGGTCATAACATATAAACACATAAAGAAAACACGTTTTTGATACATAATATAGCAATTGATAGCATAGATATATGTAGTAAAACCAACTGATCAACATGCTATCGGGCCGAATAAAGAAAGATGTCGGTGATACTTCCAAAAAAACACGCACCTGTGCTAAAATCTGACTTGACAAATAAGATCGAGACGGCCCCTACACATTTGGCTAATTTTGGTCCAGCTCCTGATCTAAGAGCGTCATCTTGTAGCCGATGGCGGCTAATCAATACAATTTCTCCCTTTTCTTCGTCGAATTCAGCTTCTGTTGAATTCCACGCCACCATGGCTGTTTATTTGGTCAATTTCTTGAAGGCTTTCTTTCCTAAGCATAGCCAATGCCGAAACCGGAAACGAGTAAACCGGAAGTTAACCTAATGTATGAGGAGAAATTCATTGTGGGGATTTTGGGTACACAATGGCCTATGGGTTAATGATATTAGACAAAAGAATATGTCTGTTTAGGGTTACATTGGCAAAAAATTAGGGTCGGTCGGGAGGATTTTTTTTTTCTTTTTTTTTAGTGTTTTTTCACACTAATATGATGGCCGGAACCGAGATCTGAGATTAAAATCGCGACGTTTTAATTATTTTTCGTAGAAAAGTGGGAGGGGGGGGGGGGGGGGGAATTAGGGTCGGGGGTAAAAAAATAGGGTCGATCGGGTAACCCTAAACAGACAGGTTTTATTTTGCCTTATCACCAGTCGGAAATTAATAGACAAAATCTTTTTGTTTGTTTGTTTGTTTGTGTCTTTATTATTTATATGAAAAAGTGTCATAAAGGGACAATTCGGTCAAAGACTACATTAAAACTTGCACATATTTCGAAAAAAACCCGTTCTAATGGAAATTAGATTAGTTGGTTTTACTGTGATATGCCAGAAAAGCCCACTGTAGTCATTTGTATGTGAAATGTTCAATCGCCATTACACATAGCCTTGTATGCCGAACCCTGACCCTTGCCTGTGTAGTAGATTTTTTTGTCTAGAACTACTCAAAACGCTCTTACAGTTGTGTTAACATTATTAGATGCATGCTCTTGTCTAAAAATAATTTCATCAACTCCTCAGTGGTAATGTATTGCATTTGTTTAACGTGCGTGACTTTGACTCGGGTAAGGGCACAGCGTAGATGTTGCACCTGCTTAATCGTATTGATCAACGATTTTGGAATCTCAATGGTATTAATCAAAATACTTAATAATGTTGTGGAATTTGTCACTATTTCTTGTCATTTGTTTCATAAGAAATGTAGAACAATACATTTATGTCATATTTTGCTTCGTGGTTATGTAACGAATTTGCCTCACTGAATTGTCCCTTTAACATGTAAGTTCAAGCCGTATTAGACATATGTCAAGTTATCTGTATATAGCGATTATGGAATAAAAGATGGTCTTTTTTCGCCAAATGAATAAGTTTAATTTTACACACGTGTACACCGAGTACATTAATTGTAAATGTACATGTACGTAGCATACATTAATGTACATGTATGAACACTGTACCCCGGGTGTTAATTGAAAAAATGCAAATACAATGTAGAAATAAAAGGTTTGAGGAGAGCATTAAATCATTAGTACACGTACATATGTATATACATGCACGGATAAATACATGCAATAATTTGGACGTATGGTGCTATATATTTATATATCTGCGATTTCGAACTACATTTTATATGAAGCAGGATCGTCTGAAATTTTGAACTAAATGTATTCATAACATACGCCACTTTTAATGCATATCATGATTAAAATAATCAATTTTTATTAGGGCCCCGCATCGAGATGCGGGTGCCCTATAGTAATCAGGTTGTCCGTCCGTCTGTCCGTCCGTCCGTCCGTCCGTCCGTCTGTCCGTTTTTTTTCTTTTGCACATTAATGATGGAAGGGAGTGGAGTATTTTCCCCATATTTTACATGATGATTCCCCATCCATCCTAGATCTGCTTGGTAATTTTTCAGGCTGAAATTAAATTAAAAAATCGGCCATCTTGGATTTTAACATTTAAAGATGCTCCACCGCTGACAAATGGTATTTTTTCACTATCAAAAACAGGAGCAGACGATTTGGTATTTTTCTTCAGTTACAAAAGTTACTCACTTCACACCATTACCACCATTGAAAAGTTTGAGCTTCTAATTTTACTTAAAGTTTAAAATATAAAAAATAATTAATTGCATCCCGAAAAAATTCCCTGGCACTATATCCTATATGAAATGAATTACTGATTGCGCATGCACCAAAAGCAAAACAAATTATTTCATATTATGTTTTGTGTTAATTAGACATACATATACACGATTAAACACCAATTATTGTTCAAATGATGAGTATCATTTATGCTCTGTCGGCGGTGGAGCATCTTTAAAAAAATCACAATGTTGTTGCTCTTAACTGATAAACATTTTGTTATAACATTATGATGCAAAGTTGTTCAGAATTAAACAAGGATTTGACTGTCCAAAGGTAAGGTCATGGGCCAAGGTTACTAAGTCAAAGGTCAAGGTCAAATTTATTTGAGTTAATTGTATGCTCTTAATGTAATGTTAGCTTGGAATCAGGATTCAAGTTAAATACTTGGAAGACTTTTTCCAAAGAATTATAATAATGTACCATCATCGGTTTCCCAATTAATGTTGACATTAATTATTTATTAGCAACATATAGCTAACACGGAAGAATTCGTTGTCAAAATACTACTTTTCCACTTAAGCACGTCAGACACATAGCGGGGCCCTTTCTGACGTGTCAGTGTTCTAGTTTGTTTTCATACTAACTTCAACTCTCTGATTGGCAGATTCTTTTTCTTCATATACTTTGAAGAAAAAATCCAAGAAAGGCGCGAAAATCCGACGTAATCGACATAATTTGAAGCTCTGATTGCATATCATTGAAAGATCTCTGCTGAGAAACTCAAAATTTTCCTATGTTTTGGAAAATAGAAATTCATACGAAGGATTGAAAAATTGAATAAAAATAAGAAGTTGGCGAGTTTGGATTTGGACTATTGTTAATCAAAGACACCTACTGTATAGCATATACTATTTGACGCAAATTGTGATTTTACCGGAATTTATTTGTTTTGATCACATTCAGAAAAATCTATAAAGCCAAATTGGTTGTCTGATAATTAAGTATGATTATAGCTTGAATTAACCAGTGTTTTATTTTGGAAACATTACTCTTCACACAGTCAACACATTTTTTTTTGCCCAGAATGCTCAGTACATGTACCCCTAGTCCGCTAAACCTGCCTATATTATTTAGTTTTATTGTTATTTATTTTTTGCCTAATATAGGCAAACAATTAAAAAGGCCTAAAAATATAGGCAGGTTTAGCAGACTAATGTAACCCATACACCCTAAACTCTGAAAATGGAAATACTCTGGTGGGTTTTTTTTTTTTTTTTTTTTTTTACAATTTTTGTCAGATTCAAGGCTAAAAAGTTCCGATGACCAAGATTTTCCAGTTTAAAAAATGGGGGTCCTGTCAGTGTGCTTGATAGTATGTCCCGTCACATTTTTTCACTATCTTTTGCTAAAAATATATAATTTTTACTTTAAAACATGAAAATAAAAAAAAGTTATAATTTCACACTTAAAACTATGGCCTACTTTTTCTTATCATGATGAACATTGAAAACATTTACAATGATAATGAACTTGATATGGCTAAAAATATTGTTCCACAAGCGATGTAAAAGTGAATATTGTGAAGTAAAAAAAGTGAAACGTAAATCGCAAGAAACGCACTTTTTTAGAAAATGGCCGTAAAAGTTTCCAGATGTGCCGCTACGTCTCCAAGAGTTTATTGAAATGTGGGACCGTGCCGCTTTGTTATGAAAAAGGAAATGACGTCAAACAGAAACAAATGACGTCACGTCATTCCGCTTCCTTCGACAGAGAGCACCGATCACTAGGCTAGGTGTCCTTTACGAGCTAGCACTAGTGGTTTGATGACAGTTGGGGATGGCTTTTGTGCTGGGTTTGTATAATATTTTTATTCTAAATCATTTTTTAAACCTACTGTATATATTGTATCAGGCATCAATCCATTCCTTCTGATATCAAAGATTATTACAATAGACTCATATATTTTCACCAAATTTGGCATATTGTAGAGAATTGTTTACACTTTCAGCTCATAATATTTTCAAAATTTTCCGATGCTTCATTTTCAAAATACCATTTTTTTGGTGCACCGTTTAATTCTTTTGACGTAATTTCCTTCTTTGTTCTTACCAAGATGGCAACGAAAATGTTTTGCGCTCTAATAAAAAGCCGTTTTCTCAAAAAGTAGGTAACGCATAATTATGCAAATATTATGAGCTGATAATGTAGACAATTTTCTATAAGTAAGCCAAATTTGTTTTCAGTTTTCTTTTTTTATTATTCTCACTCAATCACATTACAACCGCACAGTGATTGAGTTTTTAATTACTTTGTCTTTCGCGATTTTCACCTCATGCGTTTTGTGTATAAAAACAGAAATTAAAACATCAAAATCTACATCTAGGGTGTTCGAAGAAGAACATTGAGTGCAGTCATTTCGAATGTGTATATCCTTCCAGGGTGCTGACAATTATTAATGAAAGATGTAGAGGTAAACAAACCAACAAAATACGAACGGAAAGTGAGGAAACGCACTGTGAAAGTGCGAAGCATACAGTAATCCCCCGAAACACGAAAGATTTGCTTATCATTTGTGAATGTTATCAAGACTAACTTTTGACCATCCACGATCCTCCATGGGAGTGGACTATCTCATAGTAAAACTGGAGGCAACATAACAGAACAGGTAATTAATATATAATTAGTTCTTTGATATACACCAAAAGAGTTAGGCTATATAACGGTACACTGTGGTTGAATGTGTGGCTTTGCAGTCAGACGTTGCTCTCTAGATCTTTCGTATTCAAAGAATTTTTAGCAGGCCTGTGATTGGTTCAGATTTGTTCCCCTGAGCTGCCTTCATTTTGACTATGAGATAGTCCACAGGTGTAGAGATTGTAAGTGATCGGAACTCCTGGAGTATCGAGGATGAATTTTGACACGCCCGAGTTATAACAGACCAAACGTCAATTCCAAGAGGTATGCTTACAAGACAAACTACGCCAATCACAGACAACTCGAGGATTTCAGATATTTCTAATTTTGCGCTCTCTCGCACATGTTTTGAACGTATATTGCACAGTGTACACGTGCTTCGCACTGGTATGAATGTTTCGTAATATTTAAGTTTTCCCGCGGAATCTTTTTGGACGCGCTCCTGGCTTCCAATATAGCATATTGACCTAACGCTTGATACGACTGCAACTCTTGTAACTTCCATATATGAAAAAAGTAAATATATATATATATATAAGTAAAAAAGAACCATGTCCATGTGATGGTTTCCATATACATAAAAAGAAAACACAACTATAAATTAGTTTTTTCCTCCCTATCGCTTTCTCGGCTCATGCCGGTCTTCAGGAGAAAGCGATAGGGAGGAAAAAACTGTTTTATAGTTGTGTTTTCTTTTTATGTATATATATATAAAGCTATGGTGGCTGATTACGGCCATCTCGTGTTGTTGTGTTGTCGCCTTGTCGAGTTGTCGCGGTCTCAAACTGCGACAACCCGAGATTTAACAGTTAAAATGTCGACTTGTCGCGTTTTTGAACCGCGACAAGTCGACAACACGACAACACGACAAGTCGACAACACGACAAGTCGACATTTCAAACACGCTAATTAGCGCGTACAGAATCTCGTGTTGTCGCGGTAAAATGTCGACTTGTCGTGTTGTCGAGTTGTCGACTTGTCGTGTTGTCGCCTTGTCGTGTTGTCGACTTGTCGTGTTGTCGAGTTGTCGACTTGTCGCCTTCCTGTTACACATGCGCAAATCATATGAAATAGCCACTATCTTTGAATATAGAAAACTGAAGTCAATGCTTGTGTATGGTGGCATATGTCTGCCATCGATTTGCCGACTTACGACTTAATAATGTCGACATCGTTAAGGCATTAAGTCGACATCATATCGGAAGATGTCGACATAAACAGAAGAATATGTCGACTTACCACATGTACATGCCCACATAATGATTCCAAGATATTTATGTAGACAGTCGGTAACTCGGCGATTTATGTGTTTATGCTCGGGTGTGACACCGACTTGTCAGTTATTGATGTCGACATCTAAACTAAAAGATGTCGACATCTGGTCTTGAAAGTGGAAATCAAAGGCCACCCTTTCATAGAGCACTGTGTATATGCAGCAAAAGCCATACAACAGAGATCGACGTTGATTTTGTTAATTAAAGTTTTTATTTATTTGATTTCAAAATAAAAAAAAATTGTGATCCTGCACATCCCGGCCATGAAACTGTAGCCTGCGTGTACGTAGCTGTTAGCCCGAGCTAAGGAAGTGTACAACGAATTATTAATATATATAACCTTGGGTTGAAAATTCGTTTCAAAGCTGTGTGTGTGTTTTGTTGATTGGAATTCGTACCAAGTCCATGTAGTACATACCGTACTATACTATATTAAAAGAATGAATGAAAAAAAAAATAAAAAATAAAAAGATTTTTTTTATGTTGTATTTTCTTGTGAATCCCGAAAAATACCAGTTACCTAATTTAAAAGCCATAAAGGTCACAGTATAGGTACACAATACACATTGGGAAACCAGCTTTACTTGTTAGCTTGGCCTGTCCATATATATATACATAAATATTTACATCCCTCGATACACTTATATAAAGGAATTTTTGTTACGGTCTTAATGGTCAGATTCAACCTTTGGGCTAAAAATCCTCCAGGAAGGCGGTTTTAAACTCCCAACTCGCGATACATCTGCATCTATTTTTCGTAGTAAAAACATGCGTTCTTTGTAGTCAAACGTAGTAAAAAAAAAAGTCACGTGCTTATACCTCATTCATGCCATTGGCCGGAATATACAATTGTGTTATGGGTAACTAGTGATCACGTGATTTTGTGTTTACTTCCGAATATGGTGATAGTTTGCTTGCCATTTCTTCGGAGAAATTGATTTATTTGAAAATATTTAGACTCCAAAATGTTATTAATATTGCATGCATATCATTTTGACTTGCACATATGCACTGTTTTACTATAAATAATGAACTGAATGAGTTGTAAAACTGCCATTTTCACGTTTTGTAAATAAATGATATAATACGAATTGACCAATTCAATAGGTCTAACCGTCTAATCTAAAATCAGCGAAGATCGGCTACTCCCGGCTAAATTCGTAGAATTCTAAATTTATATTTATATATATTATTACCTGCTTTAGGGTTCAGAACATATACATATATATCACAGAGAAAATAAGGCCAAATTATGTGTAAATACCAGGTCAGAGAAATCACTCTATTTGGAAGTAAACACACACTCATGTGATCACTAGTTACCCACTAATACAATTCCATATTTATTTCGGCCAATGGCATGAATGAGGTATAATCACGTGACTTGTTTTACTACGTTTTACTACAAAGAACGCGTGCTTTGTACCATTATAGGGGAAATCCTCCGCGGATCGTGGTTTCATTTCCACCATTTGAAATTGTTAGCAATACTATCATATCATAGTTTATTTTCCATATTATTTCCAAACAAATAGTTATAAGTTTCCGCATAGCCCACTTAGCTTTTTGGGAATCTAATACATACATGTACATGTATGTACACATATACTAAGAAACACGGGCTTATGTGCTTACATGGCTGCTTCCCGCCTGGTAAATTGGGACCTAGGACCTAACTCATTATGCTTCGGTAGGTTCCGTACGAAAATGTATCATTTTGTTTCTCCATAGATTGAAAGGTCTCAAGGCCCTCTACCAATATTGTGAATTTCATGGCCCTGGGGTCTCGGGAATTTTCCCCAGGAGATAGGGTCTTTACCATAGTTTAAATAGGGAAACACATTTATGAGCATTATTTGCTCAATTTTCAAAGGAAACATATGTAATGGAATCAAATACTCTTCATATATTAAAAGGTTAAATGGATATCGTCACTGGCTGATTTCATGGGCCTGATAGGCCAATATATGGTGCTTATATACAGTGTATGTATTTGTTTCATTCTGTATCCGAACTCGGGTGACCAATCAGAAAAAACCATGCATGGTTGACAGGTGGCTATGTGTTTTGTAATTCCTGCTATATAGACTTCATTTTTAGTTTTCCCATGTTATAAAACATTTCCAAGAGGAAAGAAAAAGGTAAACAAAAATACAGAAATAGAGAAAAGATCCATCTTTTATTGGCATGATTTACATCAGTCAGTAGTGGGTACCAAGTTCATCAAACTTTTTAAATGTGCAACTGCAGGGGCGTAGGAAGAAAAGGGTCCTCCTGCACATTTTTCGTACTTCATTTTAGAAAATTTTGCCGCTTTGCGGCGCATTTCCTAAAAGTTCAAGCACGTAATGTCAAAACCTTTAATAATAAAAATTCAATACACATGAACTAAACTAAAAATGTCCATCAAGGGATTCTACTATTTCAAAATGCTTCTTAAAATATTAAATTGTTTATATGTCTAAGCAACACAATTAAATCAATTCATTATTTTTTTAGTTAAACAACAATGTGCTGATGGTGTGAAGACGTATGTTCAGATCGAGCAGGGTTGCATAATGGTATGACGACATTCACAATTATAATTTCTAAATGCAGGTAAATGTAAATCGAAAAATTACCACGTTAAGAACGCATTAAAATCCTCAAAATACACCGTAAAACTCATCTTGGCCATTCCAAATCGTAATATTTTTCGCGGGGGAGACCCCCGGACCCCCAGAACACCAAAGTCTCGCGCATTCGGCGCTCGCAACATCATCAAAATCATATTTTTTTCCGGGGGAGATCCCCGGACCCCCAAAACACCAAAATCTCGACCCTTCAACGCTCGCACGCCATTTTGCATATTCATTAATTTCCTGTTAGCGTCGCCATTGATGTGGATGTGTACAAGGATTATATGTAATGATTTATGAGAAAAAGTATATAAAGTATATATGATTGTGTGTTGAATTAATCTCCTCCTGTGTGACCTATTGCAATTGTCTTTTGGCTGGCATCATCCAGTGTCTGTTGTAAACAATTTACAATCTTCTTAATAACCAAGAACCTCATACATGGACATGTTATTTGGCCATAGCATGCTGGGATGAAGGGATACAGAGTTTGTTCAAATCAATGATCTTGACCTATGTGCCAAGTCACAGGGCTGAGACATATTTATTTGTTTGTTTAAAAGCAAAACATTATTTATAACTGTGCATATCGGAATTCAGGTGACTGTTAGACATAAATGTATATATCCTTATTGCCTTCTGCTCATTCTCAAATCTCATCCATTTGTAAACAATTCAAATTTTAACAAACTTCTTCTCCACAACACGGTTTTTCTCATTTTACAGCAAGTACAAAAACAACAACAATCAAATAACGATCATGAATATTTTGTATTGATATTATTTTTTTGCAAATTTCCAGCAAAACAAACATGTTTCAAATTAAATTAATACACATATTTGATTAATATTTAAAAAGGTTTTTTTTATATCATAGCAAAGGTACATGGGTTGTCATTTTAATCAAGGGAGATAAATCCGTTTTGAAGGATTTTCCACAAAGTGGAAAAGTTAAGATTAATTCACCTCCCATGCATTATTCAACCAAATTTAGCCTGGTGCATTTCCTGGTCAACATCAATTATAATTTCAACACAAATTAATTAGATGATGTTTCAAGTAATTGTCGAGTATGTATACATGAACTTTGACATCTGCCATGGCACAACATGTAATCTTCAATTTATCAATGTTTCACAATCAACGTCTACTCTAAGCCTTCTGTTTCAAATGGTGGAAATGAAATCACGATCCGTGGGGGATTTTCCCAATAATGGTACAAAACACGCGTTCTATGTAGTCAAACGTAGTAAAACAAGTCACGTGATTTTACCTCATTCATGCCATTGGCCGAAATAAATATGGAATTGTATTATGGGTAACTAGTGATCACATGAGTGTGTGTTTACTTCCAAATAGAGTGATTTCTCTGACCTGGTATTTATACAAAATTAGGCCTTTTGAAGAAGATCTTACTTTCTCTGTGTTATATGTATATGTTCTGAACCCTAAAGCAGGTAATGATATATATAAATATAAATTTCGAATTCTCGGATTTAGCCGGGAGTAGCCGATCTTCGCTGATCTTAGATTAGACGGTTAGACCTATTGAAATGGTCAATTCGTATTATATCATTTATTTACAAAACGTGGAAATGACAGTTTTACAACTCAGTTCAGTTCATTATTTATAGTAAAATATTACATATGTGCAAGTCAAAATGATATGCATGCAATATTAATAACAGTTTGGAGTCTAAATATTTTCAAATAAATCAATTTCTCCGAAGAAATGGCAAGCAAACTATCACCATATTTGGAAGTAAACACACAATCACGTGATCACTAGTTACCCATAATGCAATTGTATATTCCGGCCAATGGCATGAATGAGGTATAAGCACGTGATTTTTTTTACTACGTTTTTACTACAAAAAATAGATGCAGATATATCCCGAGTTTGGAGCTAAAACCGCGTCCCGCGGGAGGATTTTTAGCCCAAAGGTTGAATCTGGCCATTAAGACCGTAACAAAAAATCGTTGTGCCTTTATTTAAGTGTGTCGAGGGATGTAAATATTTATGTATATATATGGACAGGGCAAACTAACAAGTAAAGCTGGTTTCCAAATGGGTATTTTGTATCTGTACTGTGACGTTTATGGCTTTTAAATTACGTAACTGGTATTTTTCGTGATTCGCAAAAAATGAAATCTTGAAAAAATCATTGTAATATAGTATAGTACGGTATGTACCACATGGACTTGGTACGAATGCTAATCCACAAAGCACACACACAGCTTTTAAACGATTTTTCAACCCACGGTTATATATATTAATAAATGATTATGGCCAAGAGGATGGAAATTCGTTGTACAAAGCAGAGTCCTTAAATTGCACTCTAACTTCCTCTGCTCGGACTAACAGTTACAATGTGTACATACACGCAGGCTACAGCTGCATGGCCGGGATATGCAGGATCACAATTTTTAATTTTGAAATCAAATAAATAAAAACTTTTTCTGAATAAACAAAATCAACGTCGAACTCTGCTGTATGGTGCCGTGCTGCATATACACAGTGCCCTATGAAAGGGTGGCCTTTGAATTCCACTTTCAAGACCATGGCCAGATGTCGACATCTTTTAGTTTAGATGTCGACATCGATAACTGACAAGTCGGTGTCACACCCGAGCATAAACACGATTAATCGCCGAGTTACCGACTTTCTACATAATTATCTTGGAATCATTATGTGGGCAGGGTCATGTGGTAAGTCGACATATTCTTCTGTTTATGTCGACATCTTCCGATATGATGTCGGCAACTCGATGGCAGAAATATGCCACCATACTTGTGAATATTTGGTGTGTTTGTAATATATTCGATGTACAAAATTGTTTAAAAATCATATTTTCCCCATTGTTAACTCTTTTGAAAAGTATTATACTTAACGGAAATTATAATATTAAATTAAATAAATATTAACAAAACAAAGGATGTTGTCAGAACACAGAACAAAAATGTTTGTATAATGAACAGTGACAGAGACGACAAATGTATATCAACTTAATATTGCAAAATATCCTTTTAAAATATTGTGTTATTAATCGGTTAAGACTTATTATTCAATTTGAAGAATTGAAGAGAACACGGCTGATAAGACGAAATATTATCTATTATTACTAATTACTGTACTAGGTTATGTGTGTAGTACATCAAACAATAACCTTGATTTAAAGGGTTTGTGACACAAAAAGTGATAAGTTGTCTATAGATTGGCTAATAAAGAATTTGATGTAAAACGATTAGAAAAAAAATCATAAAAACTTTCATTTAGTCCAAAGCGTTATAGAACAGATAAGGTGTTGTGCCCCATCTTTCTGGTAATTAGTTCATGTATTTTGATCATCAGCATGCATTACAATGTACATAATGTAAGTATTTTTTATAGAATTTATATATTGTACAGTTAAACAGTAAGATTTACCCTGGAAAGTTTGAATGTGTAACTCGACTGCAGTAATTCATACAATAGTATACAAATGCTGGAGCATAGATACTTCCAGGGGATATCAATTTAATGGAACTCTGCATGCAAAAGAAAAGTACACAATTAGTATTTCTGGGTCTAGAAATTCCTAATACACAAAACATGTGTTCATTTTACGAAGTGAATATCATAATTATATAATAATCTTTCTCAAAGCGATCAATTTGTGGTTAAGAGAGGCTTGGCTAATTATGATACATTCAAGTGTAATTGACCTGTGTTAATATGGTCCGAATATGCTAAGTCAATAACAGCAACTCAAGTTACATTACGCAAACATTGCGTTCTTCAGGGCGGTGTCCTATGGTCATAGGGATAACATGGCTGCATGAATGGATGAGATATATCACCCATTCTAACCTCCATACATGTATGAAATATGTATTTAGCGACTTATTTTTGTGTTTCCTTCTTCTCCCTTTTACTTGTTTATTCTCCCCTTTTTCAATGATGAAAATGGTTCGCATAATGGTAATTTCTGGGAAACTAATAGCCAGGATTGCAGTGTACATATACACTCTTTCATATCGGATACGTTTACATACATGTATTGCAAGATTTTTTTTTTTTTCACAATTGTTAAAATTAGTCACATTTCGCTTTTTGTCGATGACCCTACGCTACATTTGTGATAAATGTAGCGTAGAGTAGTGCCATCATCCGTGGGTCACTGAAGATGGTGTCAATCTAGAGTTACACATATCTTAGCAAGTTTATTACTGAGTCCTGTACATTTATATCGGTTATCGGACTATCAGACGTTCGGACTAATGGGCCTTAGGACTAACGGTCGTTCGGACTAACGGTCGTTCGGACTAACGGACGTTCAGATTAACGGGCCTTCGGACTATTAAGCCTTAAGGACAAGGTGGTCACCCAGGCAGGTGACCTATCGACATCATTTTCATTTGTCTTCTATCACCATAAACATAACAATTCCATAATCTTCTCAACTGGTCCGAATTCAACTAAACCTGTTAGGAAACATGTTTAGGATAAGGTAAAGTGTAAAAATCAAGCGGCTGATCTCAACAGGGTAGCAGATCTACATATATATGTAGATATTTGAAAAATCTTATAATGTTGCCACGCCTAGGAATCAAAGTTCAATATACGCTATTCGGATAATATATACATGTACCTATATCATAGATGTTGTATGGCGGCTGGGAACATTTTGTTTTATTAATTACCCGATTTTATTTATTGATTGGTTAAGCTATATGTGCCGTAACTGGGCATGTATTTTTTTCTTCAGGAAACTATTGAAAACCATCAGGTTGTTTTAAGGTGTGATAATCATTCAAATGGTCAGAAAACCATGTACGATGCCTTGTAAACATTATTTACAAGTCAGAATTTATGCCTTATGTATGTTAATATGAATGCATACCTGCAGTAATCATTTTTTTATTTTCTTATTATTTTATAAAAATTTTAAATGAAATTGTCGACCACATCTTGGCTTCATAGCCTGACCGCATACGTAATGTCAAAATCATTTTCATTTTCAAAAGGTTGATGGTGAATAAAATATCAAAAAGCTCTTGATTCGTGAGTATGAAAATTACGGCACATACATGTATATAATGCTTTAAAGACCCACTACATGTACCTTTCCGAAACGAAAAATTCAATTAGCATTTGCTTCTTAATTGTTTTCATTTTCATAATATGAATTAACAAAATAGTAGCACATCTAAAATTAAAACAAAATCATTTTTTTCTTATACTGATTATCCAATGTAGACACAGGATTAATTGTCTACATGTAGATGGCGATTCAATAATTTGGACCCATCGGAGTGTCATGTATAGACCATTTTAGACGTTTTATGAGTTTAAATACAAAAATCGGTATAATCGTAATCTACATGGTGATATATAGTGAGAAGGAATGGATAGATCCCGAGACAAACGGAAATTAGTCCATCTACATGTAGTTTTAACGGTTAAAATCATATTCCTAGTAAGTCTTCACAAAAAAGGTTACTACCGTTGGTAAGAGCAATAATTTTCTTTTCAAAATCCTACACAACTATACAAAGTGCTGTCACTAAGACGAAAGCAGCCGAAAAATTATGCATATATTATAAGCCGGCTTTGATCTTCATCATATAAATGTTTGCACATTATATAAAGAAGGTTGCACATCATATAAAGAAGTGTGTCCAAAATTAAAAGAAATTGTACCGAATATAAAGTTTAATTTTAGCTACATATTATAAAGGAAAATGCATCGAATATCTCGATATAATGACGGAGAATAATGGTAAATGTATCGAAAATAACAACGGAATTTCTGAATATAAAGATAAAAGCAATGCAGATAATAAGATATACATGTACAGTGTATAAGGCTGTATATATGTTATTATCCCGCCCTGGTAGAATAAATAATAACCCAGGCCGTACGTAGCCCGAGGTCATTATTTTAAATTATACCAGGGCGGTATAACACCATATGAACCGAAACTGAGGTCCTTATTTTTTGTACTAGATATGTATCTATGTGCATGTTAGTTACAAGAAAAAGCATTGACCATAGGACACCACCCTGAAGAACGCAATGTTTGCGTAATGTAACTTGAGTTGCTGTTATTGACTTAGCATATTCGGACCATATTAACACAGGTCAATTACACTTGAATGTATCATAATTAGCCAAGCCTCTCTTAACCACAAATTGATCGCTTTGAGAAAGATTATTATATAATTATGATATTCACTTCGTAAAATGAACACATGTTTTGTGTATTAGGAATTTCTAGACCCAGAAATACTAATTGTGTACTTTTCTTTTGCATGCAGAGTTCCATTAAATTGATATCCCCTGGAAGTATCTATGCTCCAGCATTTGTATACTATTGTATGAATTACTGCAGTCGAGTTACACATTCAAACTTTCCAGGGTAAATCTTACTGTTTAACTGTACAATATATAAATTCTATAAAAAATACTTACATTATGTACATTGTAATGCATGCTGATGATCAAAATACATGAACTAATTACCAGAAAGATGGGGCACAACACCTTATCTGTTCTATAACGCTTTGGACTAAATGAAAGTTTTTATGATTTTTTTTTCTAATCGTTTTACATCAAATTCTTTATTAGATCTTAATCAAGGTTATTGTTTGATGTACTACACACATAACCTATTACAGTAATTAGTAATAATAGATAATATTTCGTCTTATCAGCCGTGTTCTCTTCAATTCTTCAAATTGAATAATAAGTCTTAACCGATTGATAACACAATATTTTAAAAGGATATTTTACAATATTAAGTTGATATACATTTGTCGTCTCTGTCACTGTTCATTATACAAACATTTTTGTTCTGTGTTCTGACAACATCCTTTGTTTTGTTAATATTTATTTAATTTAATATTATAATTTCCGTTAAGTATAATACTTTTCAAAAGAGTTAACAATGGGGAAAATATGATTTTTAAACAATTTTGTACATCGAATATATTACAAACACACCAAATATTCACAAGCACTGACTTCAGTTTTCTATATTCAAAGATAGTGGCTATTTCATATGATTTGCGCATGTGTAACAGGAAGGCGACAAGTCGACAACTCGACAACACGACAAGTCGACAACACGACAAGGCGACAACACGACAAGTCGACAACTCGACAACACGACAAGTCGACATTTTACCGCGACAACACGAGATTCTGTACGCGCTAATTAGCGTGTTTGAAATGTCGACTTGTCGTGTTGTCGACTTGTCGTGTTGTCGTGTTGTCGACTTGTCGCGGTTCAAAAACGCGACAAGTCGACATTTTAACTGTTAAATCTCGGGTTGTCGCAGTTTGAGACCGCGACAACTCGACAAGGCGACAACACGACAAGGCGACAACACAACAACACGAGATGGCCGTAATCAGCCACCATAATAAAGCAAACAAAATTACAGCACGCTTCTTATTTTTAAAGCTTTGCGATAGATGCTCATGCAATATATACCTGTTATTCCAAACTAAAGAGCATGGGTATCGATTTTGGTGTCATTATTTTGAGAGAAGTTCAAGTTGTTTGCTCTGATAAATGGCGTTACGCTCGCAAACACTTGACGTCAGAATCAATAATCTCTACTATATCGCAAGGACATGCTAGCAAGTTTTCTGCTATTTAAAATATTCACTAATTCATCGACATTATTGTGTCGTAGTAGAGAGGAAATTGGCACGGTGTACATAAAAATTCTGTCGTTTAAATACAGACAGTAAGGATGAAGATCCACAGCCCACTATTGAGAATGTATTGTCCCATCCAGACTACAACGGGAACTCCCAGCAAAAGGCCATCGACAGGAATAGGGTACGTAGGCTCATAGGGGGGCATCTCGGGAAACATTTCTTTTTTATAAATAGTCATTTAGTGGGACATCTTAGTTGACATTTATGATATATATAGGATCTTACATGAGTGTTCATTTCATATGAGATTTTATGAAACGGGTCCACGAAGTTTTATTTTTGCGAGCCTTGGTGAGCAAAAATTAAAACCTCTAGACGTCATATCATTTTTTCTGACATCACTGTTTTGTTTCTGTCTGACGTCACGATGAATTTCCAGCCAATGAAAATCGCTCCAGGTCATATTACACTAGTAACGTACGAAAAAAAAAAAAAAAAAAAAAAAATACCACACGGACGAAATTACTAGATATCTGGCGGATAATGTGATAAATAGTCATATTAAGGATAAATAATCATATAGGGGGACATACATATATCAGGAAACATTTATTATGAACAGTCATATAGGGGGACATCTCGGGAAATGTATATTATGAATAGTCATATAGGAGACATCTCGGGAAATGTATATTATAAATAATCATATAGGGGAACATCTTAGGACACATTTATTATAGATAGTCATATAGGAGAACATCTCGGAAACTGTTTATTATGAATAGCCATATAGGAGAACATCTCGGGAAATGTTTGTTATAAATATTCATATAGGGGGACATCTCGGGAAATGTATATTATGAATAGTCATATAGGAGACATCTCGGGAAATATTTATTATAAATAATCATATAGGGGAACATCTTAGGACACATTTATTATAGATAGTTATATAGGAGAACATCTCGGAAACTGTTTATTATGAATAGCCATATAGGAGAACATCTCGGGAAATGTTTGTTATAAATATTCATATAGGGGAACATCTCGGGAAATGTTTATTATAAATAGTCATATAGGAGAACATCTCGGGAAATATTTATTATAAATAATCATATAGGGGAACATCTTAGGACACATTTATTATAGATAGTCATATAGGAGAACATCTCGGAAACTGTTTATTATGAATAGCCATATAGGAGAACATCTCGGGAAATGTTTGTTATAAATATTCATATAGGGGAACATCTCGGGAAATGTTTATTATAAATAGTCATATAGGAGAACATCTCGGGAAATGTTTATTATAAATAGCCATATAGGAGAACATCTCGGGAAATGTTTGTTATAAATAGTCATATAGGGGAACATCTCGGGAAATGTTTATTATAAATAGTCATATGGGGGAACATCTCCGGAAATGTTTATTATAAATAGTCATATAGCGGGACATCTCGGGAAACATTTATTATAAATAGTCATATAAGGGAGCATCTAGGGAAATATTTATTATAAATAGTCATTTTAGTTACACTGATTTCCCTCTCAAGGAGAACCAATAGTCCTTCTTGAGAAGGACAACATCCGTTAAAACTGCAGACTTCTTAACCAGGCTCGGCCTTAGAGATTTTTTTAAAAATACAAAATCCCCCATAGCAAAGCACATGGAAAGTTTAGGAAAACAACTTCATATTTTTCTTTCCCTTTCGTAATGCTCATATGGAGATTTTTTGTGTTAGGCGTAAGGAATAACTTAAAGTTACGAAATACCCCAAAGTTAAAAAATTTTTCGTTACATCGGGACCAATTTATTCAATCAATTGATCTAACGATGATTCCAGCTTCCATTGGTATATTGTACCTTTCAAACGACAACAAAATCAATCTTATAAGGTCACGCGAATATTCACTTAAAATAAATTATAAACTTAGAACTATCATCCTTCATGAACGGTCATAACAATATTCCTTCTCTACATTATAATTATTCAACTAAAGCAAGTCAATCTGGCACACATTCAAGCTTGTTGTCATGATAGTAACCTCTAACCCTTGGTCTTCTTAACATTAAAAGGAATTATGACCTTGGTCTACATTCACCTGACAGTGATCGAATCCTGACCTTATATCACATTTAAATGTATGCAACGCTATCCTTGGTTATATTCCAATAAAAACAACATTTTCTATTTGTATTAAAATGAGAACAACTCGTAGCCTTGGTATTCATTGAAATGCATATGGGTCTCAGTCTTAGAAGGAGAGCAACCCCAACTGTAACCTTGGGTATCAAAATCTGAAGAATTTTTCATCATTTACATTACAGCAGTTAGCTGTTATGTATATTCGCTAGACATCTGATAAAAAAAGATGGAAAGAAGTATGTAAGCCTACTTATTATTAGTACAGTATATACAGTACTCATTTCTCTTAGATCACACCATAGGTTTTCTTCTAGTCTTTGTCAGACAAGATATTTTACCATTTCGTATATAAATTTGTAGTTGTAATCACAGGTTTACGACGCGCGCGCGCAAAAAAAAAAAAAATGAAAATAAATAAACAACTAAAAATACTATTTTTAGAATACTATTTTTAGTATTTCTTTTTTGCGCGCGTCGTAAACCTGTGTTGTAATTAAGTCTAACTCGATATACACATTTTTTATTCAAATTACAGATGTGTGAAAACGAGGCTTCTGGGCCGCGCCCTATGACGTGTTTCCTGTATGAAGGGCTTACAACCAATCAGCTACGGACGTTTCTATTGGACAGGCGGGCGTCCGCGGCTTGTATTCGGCATCACCTCACGCTACTGGAGGAGATGACGTCACGCCGTACTGAAAAGCTGACTCCAGCACGACCGAAAGCCAGTGTCCATTCTTTAGATAGTGTCCATGTTGGTAATGAACAACAATCACATCTGTTTGACTTTACTATTCTGACACCACGGAGAAGGACCCGACCGCAGTGAACTATGGGCTAATGTCTCATTGGACGAATAATTTATACCTCATGGAAACTTTTATTCAAACCACAACCAATTGTTAATCTGTAATGGCTTTTATGCTCTGTTCTGATCGGCACAGCTAGTATCAATGGGGACAACCTACGTCATCGGAAGGGATATCGGGCACACAAAAACAATGAAAAAACGCCCGCTTCAAATTGAAAAGCGGCTGAAATTATCACATAAAAGCAATGCATCTTCTAAACCTATCGTGCGTCAAAGACAGTGTATTGTTACAGACTCTGTGAAACTATTAGATATCGTCAAACTAGCTCAAATAATGCAAACACCTCGACACAATATTTTTCGACAGCAGGGATATCGGTTACATTTTTCACAAACACGTTATAAGTTGTAAATAAACAAATTTTGCTGTCACAAAACTGTCCCGTTTACTAAAGTGTAATATATGAATGCTGAAAGAAAATATTTCAATCGTTATATCTGCTAGTGGAGAAACATAGATAGATATAGATAATTTCCAGTACAGGAACTATTGTTCCTCTTCACCGGACTCGAAAATGTCATGTTTTAACATATACTGTTCATTTTCCGGTTATGGTAGCCCTGTAGTTGAAAATTACGTCTTCGTTTTTCCAATTAGTATCAAGTCTATTTTTGAAGCAGTTAATGTTTGGTGCTGAAACAACATCTTCTGGTAAACTGTTCCACATCTTTACTGTTCTGATGGTGAAGCTGTTACTCCGTAACAATGTTCTGGAATGCTGCGGGAATATCATTTTTGTGTTTCCTCTGCTGCTGTGCCGGGGTGCCACATCCTTCCATAGATAGACGGTGCTTTATTAGAAATTATAAAAGGGATATTGTTTCTGTTTCGACAGCGTGGCTTTCGGTCACAATTTTTTCACTGAAAATATGTCAAGTGTAAATTTCGTAATTTTATTGTTATTTACTGATATAAATTACCTTATATTTCAAGTAGTAACTATAGTTCATTTTATCCGCTTCAAAAGTGACGTACCTGTATAATTGGCGCTTTGTTGTTTTTGAAAAGAATGTCGTTCACATGGTAACGGTCAAATCCAAAGTTTTTGAAATGGTTTGTCGCTTTGTAAAGATTGCTGAAATATTGCAGCTTGTTTTTCCTTATCTAATCATTCAAGAGGAAATACTAACGAGATACATGACACATCATTAACTATTATCGTAACTATTTTTTTGCTGAATACTTTGGTTATTCGTACACTGTATATTGTTTTGTTTTTGTCTATACATGTATTTGTACATACCCATTTGTTCTTGCATTGCCTTTGCGTGGAATGCTTGCTGAAGCAAAGTGGAACTGTGGCAACCCTTACCAGACAAATTACATCTCCATGTAGTACCATTGTACTATTTTGAAGCACGTTTCTGTGTTAAAGTAATTATAATTTAAAAACTTCGCAGTGACAATATATAAGAAACTACATAAAACTTAAAGATGTAAAGGCATCCGATGTAAACAAAAGGAAAACCACACTGATCTATAAGCAACGGAAATACGTGAATACATGATAGACAGGATCACTGAGGGTTTTTAGCTGATAGCGTTTGTACAGTTCTTCATGACAGTTCACTGATAGTTTCTCCAAAGATTTTCAACTCAATAATTTGCTTTATACAAATAAACACACTATAACGGTTGAAAAGGTAAATAGAATATATCTTAACAACAATATCACAAATGATCATACGCAAACAAATTATAAAAGCAAATCAGTCGATAACAAGAGGCCCAGGAAACATCGTGACGTCTACCATTGGATTTGCAAATTAGTCAATTTGATATGTGGGACCAATATCTTTAGCGCTTCATGTTGAATTAGCCGATGTCCAGTTGGCATTCATGCTCCCCTAATTGTCAACTGGACGCATTTTCATTTGATAACAATTGTATGATAACATTTAAAGATATCTAAGGAAAAAAGCAATATCGTCAAGGACGAAACAACTATAGTTTATGTGATCGATGGCACAAAAATTATGACGTTACATGAAAATAGGCGGATAGCAGATCATGCACCCCTGAATGTCAAATGCACTTGGTAAGTATAAATAGTGGGGTTGCAGTGAAAAAGTAAATATATCTACATGTATATGAATGCTATTAAGCACCGTGGTAGTCAAAAATTTCCAAGATAGCCAAATATTCATTATTTTGTAATATTATCTGTCCCAAAAATGAGCATTAATAAATACAACCCTATGACATAAATGAATATCAAAATATCTATATCAAACAAGATATTTGATAATTGTATGTCTACATGGCATCGAACTTCAAGTTGTCGACTACCGTGCTTTAATTTGTGCATTATGCACAACAATGGTAAAGAGAGAGATAGTACTTATAAAATTCCAGAAAGGTCCATTAAGTACATAAATATGGGTAATAACTCCTATATGAAAACCAAAGATGACTACCAGTTGGCCATTGTGTCAATGGATCGGTCCCAATATGAAATATGCATAACTATGCTCACATGTGGAATTTGAACCATAGCAGCAAGTTCAACTATTAGAATCAAGAAAGATGACTTTCTAAACATGGAATTTAAAATAGATCCTTAATACTCTCTGGCAAATACATGTATTTGTATCGAAACAAATGATGTTTTCTTGTTTCCCATCTCGATTTCTGATTGATCCCGAAATATTTTATACATAACTGGATCTACATATGAAACCCCTCCAGTACTTTCAGAGAAATAACAGAAACAAAAGACGGATGGATGACAATGGGGGAAAGGTTTTTTTATAGCTCGCCAACCATTTGCTGATAATCGGTTAAAAAGTCATCTTTCAAGATCAGATAAATTCAATAAAAGTGTATTGGCGCTTTTCCACTAGAGTTGCATGAATGCGTAAATAGCGACTTCATGTACAATGCTGTAATATTCAGTATTCGTAACTTTGGATGTGACCGTTACCCCTAAAGTTCTAAGTGTGACCGATATCACTTTCATAATTTCTAATTAAGCACCGTCTATGTTTCTCCACTAAAAGATATAATGAATGAAATATTTTCTTTCAATAGTCATATATTACATATTAGTAAACGGGACGGTTTTGTGGCAGCAAAATTTATTTTTACAACTTGTTACGTTTTATTGAATAAAATGTGACCGATATCCCTGCTGTCGAAAAATATTGTGTCGAGGTGTTTGCATCATCTGAGCTAGTTTGACCATATTTAATAGCTTCATAGAATCTCTAACAATACACTGTCTTTGACGCGCGATAGGTTTAGAAGATGCATTGCTTTTATGTCATAATTTCAGCCGCTTTTCATCTTTAAGCGGGCGTTTTTTCATTGTTTTTGTGTGCCCGATATCACTTCCGATGACGTAGGTTGTCCCCATTGTAGTATTGAAATTATTCATCATTATAATCCACGTAGCTTGTATACGTATGTCTAAATTGTATGAACGATTAGCAGGAATCATCGTCAATATCTGATCTAAAATCAGTATTAATATTAACGACCCATTTGTCTCATGAATAAGATATACAGTCAACGAAGAATACATACTGTAATCCGAGATTTACATAGAAACTTAAATTACAACTTATAATGCATACTCGATACTCCAGGGGTTACTATCACTGTAGTTATATCCACCCCCGGAATATGTCATAGCAAAACTGAAGGCTCTGTGTTTGATGGCAAATGAGAGATATATTTGTAGTGTAGTCCTTTAATGTACATTGTGTATCAAAAGAATTGAATACACAGTTCATTGTTGTTAACTCTGTGGCATTGAAGTTGAGCGTCGCTTTCCTTTTAATCCTCAAAGAAAATTTGCAGGTCTATGATTGTTAAAGTGTTTTTCCCCTGACATGCCTTCTGGTTTATTATGAGATAGTCCGGGGGTTAATATAATGACAGTGAAAGTAACATCGATATGGAATATTGAAGATGCTTATAATGTAGTCCGCTAAACCTGCCTATATTATTAAGGTTTAAAAAATGTTGTCTAATCTATATTAAGGAAAAATAAGCCTTTAATAATGCGGGCAGGTTTAGCGGACTGCTTATATTAATATCATTTGATAGTGATTTGACATTGTACATAATGTAGAATCACTAGGTATTTATGTAGGGGAACAGAATGTGTTATGCACAAGAATGATTAAGAAGGTAAGGAAACATTGAAGTTGATAACTTTAGTTGATGCATGAATGCTGAGAGAACATGTGAGCTTGTAGTTTATGTACAAATGTAGTTATGTCCATTGAAGAACAACTTTCGAAATAAATTGAAAAACAAAAAAAAACTGCAATCATTTTACTCATTAAGGTCAAAGTACATTTAAATACTTCATTTTTGTAAGGCAGAACTATGGCTTATATTACGGTGACACCCTTATATCCCTACGGCCTAAAGTCCGAAGGCCCGATAGTCCGAAGGTCCAATAGTCCTAAGGCCCTTTAATCCGAAGGCCCGTTAGTCCGTTTCCTGCACTGCCAAGATGTCCGATTGACAGGCGATTGTACGCCTTATGTACACTGTAATTTGATTGCATTAGAATTCACGTTGCTACATGAAAAAATGATGTATATAATCAAATCTTACCGCAAAATGACAATTAGTGTACCTGTAAACGTCGTTCTATTATACAATATGTACATGTATTTAACAACTAATTTTTGCGTTTCCTTCCCCTTTCTTTGACTTGTTTATTCTACCCACGGAAATGGTCAACATGTTTTTTTTTTTTTTTTTTTTTTTTTTTTTTGGTGGGGGGGGGGGTGTTCAACCGGATCGCATTGTACATAAAAAATGTATATACTCTTTAATATCAGATACGTTTACGTATTTCAAGATAATGTTCTTTTTCAAAATTCGCAACCTTTTGTTATTTATTATCATTTTTCGTATCAAAGTCACATATACATGTAAGTATCCTTAGCAAATTTACAACAAATCTTTTGCATCGAAAACTGTAATAAACGGGTTTTTTTTTCATTTCGATTTTTGTCCGCATATAAATTCCAGTTATATTATCTGTTTTCGGACTATCGGGCCTTCGGACTTTTGGGCCATCGGACTAAAAGGCCTTCGGACTAACGGGCCCTCGGAGTATTGGGCCGTAGGGATTTAAGGCGGTCACCTACATGTATATTACGATTCTGCGTAAGATACACACGTCATTAGTTTGGACAAATTCTTATTGAATATCCTCTAGCAAATACAATAGTGCGCATGAATGTCAATTTGATTGGTGTATATAATAAAAGTGAGAAGCGAATGTAAATATTTTGTATTTTGATTGTCTGGAATAAAAATATCACAAAGTATTTTGATGTATGGAGACTTACGAACAGATTTGAGTGTTAAAAAGGAGCAAGCTGTTTCCACCTTTTCGGTACCCACTATATCTATCAACTTATGATAATTCACAATCATTATAAGAATTGGATAGCACAAATGGGACCACTGATCATATATGTACGTTATAATCACACAGGTGAAAATCTGTATTTTCTTTGACTAACTTAGGTGTCACTACATTTTTTAAAATATAAGTTAAAAAAATAATGAAGATTAAGATCGTAACTGATGGACCTGTTTTGTTGTTGGGGTCTAATCCGTTCTCCAGCAAATTTTTACAATTATATATGCGTATTTTTAACATTTTAAATGAAATCTTCAAATGTAAACCCGTCTTGTATGGGAAATTTGGAGTCTTTGCAATGATTTCTGCATCAAGTTGTTATTGTCAATGTATGAGTGTTACGAAAATGGTTTCCTTTTACATTATTTTGAAGTTTGACCGATAGTAGACGAATGGCATTTACCAGCAAATGAAAATTAAAAGATTTCCCAAACTATTAAATCTTCTTTCAAGTTTTTGTTTTATCAGTAATTATTACGGGTGCTTGATTGGTTATTAATAAAAAAATCCTTGATTATTAACCAATGTTTATATATTTCTGTACAAATTCTGAATTAAAAAAAAGAGCAAATATTCTATAATCGAACTTTGGAACGCATAACCTGAAGGCATTAAAACGATCCATCAATTTCAAACAAAATGAACATCTCTTTGGTAATGTACCACATTTCTACTACTTTGGGTAGCAGGATTGGGCAGATCCTCCACTCGAGATTGCGAATGGAATGTAACTCATTGCGATTTTATTTGTACCGTATAATCTTATCGATAATCCACTTTGTGTATGCTCTGAAAATCAAAAGACACTATTACATGCACATGTATACTGTAGGCTATCCTCCAAGTTCGTATTCAAGCCTTTGCTGCTCTTAACTGTACATTGGCAATTTCATGTGATTTGTTATTTTTTACGATACTTATTTATCAAATCACGAAAATATATTGATTTTTGTCATATGCGTACGATTTTATTTCAAATTTAAAAAAATATTAATGATATTTTATTGTAACTGCAGAGTTGTCTCTCCACTCGAACGTATTATATATACTGCATACATCTTATCACTAATTATTATATGTCTGTGCATTACTTCTCCCTTCTACCCCAACCATTCCTGTTTTCATATACACGTACAATACTCTTACTACTGCTTCTCTGTTTCAGATATTATATTAGCTTAGTCCTCATTTACTGATCCATCTCCTGCATAGGATATGGATTAATATAAGTTTTAAACTTGATTCCAAATCCTATTTCTTTCTTGTTTATACTTTATGCTACTTTTGCGAATTATTTTATAGAAAAAGAAACGAAATGAAAAACAAATTAAATTAATAAGTCCAAGAAAACCACCAAATTGCGTATGATACCCAAATACGCAAGCTATCCTTTATAAATCAAATACGAGTATGAATTTGTATGAATTAGATATAATTGCTTTAAACCTAACCGCTTTCAAGCTGATATTTCGCCTTTATTTACTGTGGCACATAACATATTTCTTTGCATGTCAGAAAATAAATATTCGTGTTTAGTTCCTTAAATAACAGCTAGCCGCTCTCGGTGAATAAATTTTAGTAAATTAGTCTTTATCTTTGCTCAATACTAATTTGGTCTACATATCATCCATGTAATTGGGTGTATAATACGTACACAATTTGGTAGTTTCCTCGACTTGTATAAAATGTTGAAGATTGGTACTTTTCAGCAATAACTTGTACATGTATATGCGTACCATATCCTACATTGTATTTTTCCGCTATATTAACCAATTTCCGACACACATTCAAAACGTGTTATATAATTCGTGTCATAGGTACATATGTACGTATATGTGCATTGTGAATACAATACCTTTATAGCAGTAGGATGACCTCATTAGTTTTACACACTAGTGTTTCTTAATACACAGTAGATCTATAAATAGCCTGTTTGACTAACGTCATGGACACGGGCATGTTCATATACTATATACGAGTATTGGGAAATCGGGGTATAACAATTCCTTCAAACATACTTCGTATATGTATTAGGCACATACGAATATGTTGTTGTCTTTACTTACATTTTAGTGCATGGAATAGCCCAGAGAAGTATTACTATCAAGTAAGCTCCAGGAAATAGCTGTGTGAGTGAACATGGGGGTTAAAAATCTGGATGTCCAGATCAATGGTGGTCAGTCAGTGTTCTACCCTGGTCAGATGGTACAAGGAAATGTAACCTTAGAAGTGGACAGCGATACGAAAGTGAGAGGTAAGACTTAACAGTCTTATTTACGGAAGAAACCAATGATTATATATATACATAATAGTATATATATGGGCATGCAACATTTTGACGTATATAATGCGATTTATTCTATAGTTTAGCCGTGGTGTTTACTGCTACAGTATACTGAGGGGTCATGTATTGGTGTGACTATCGATTTATCATTTGTTGAAGGAAATGCGAAAGGGAGATGTGTGGGGAGATATAATGTTACACTTAATCCCTGTACGTGTAGCAATTAATACCATTTATCTGGACGTTGATTTACGCATGTGTTGATGAGAGAGCGAAGTATTGTTAGCATACATTAGAATATTAAGGTAAATATTCCATGCTTGTTTTAGTAATCGATTTTGGCTGGAGATGAGCAAACAAATACACTGTACAGTTTTCATGAAGCCATAGGAAGCTATTGTCAATAGATAATTAATCTAGACAATTAATTAATACATAGTCAAACAAATACAGTTATTGACACTAATTTTCAATTAAAAGACATTACTCCCACTTACCTTAGCCGAGGCAATAAGAAAGGTTTACCAAGTTAAAGGTGACACCACGGAAAATGGAATTTTTATCTATCAAAACAGGAGAGACGAATTAATATTATTCTTTAGTAACAAAAGTTACTAATTTTCACTATTACCATCACTGAGAAAATTGAGAAAAATAATTAAATGCATCCCAAAACAATCCATGCAACTATTCCTTATATGGAATGAGGTACTGGTTGTGTAGTCAATGAAAACAAAACAAATCATTATATGTGTATTTTTGTATTAATTAGATAAAGGTATACAGAAATAATTATCAAACATTGTTCAAATGATAATCTAGGATGGTGCATTTTTAATTTAACACCTTATATATAACGTAATCCTGAGTCCTTTTCATGTTTTACACCTTTTACAACAAGTGTCGAATGACAATTGAATATTGCGTACAATTCAAAATCTATTTGCAAATATGACTTCGCGTTTGCCTTTGCTTTATTTAATATGTCAATGCAGATTCGATATATTTGGATGCAGTTTTAATACTAAATATTATTGTCTATTGTCTTACCAGAGATACGATTACGTTTCCGGGGATATTCAGACGTCCATTGGACTGAACAAAAATCTAGAGGCAGTGGGAAAAACAGGAGGACATATACCAAGCACTACAGAAACCATGAAACCTACTTCGACAACATCATTAAACTCCTCGTTCCTGGTGAGTACAAAATAGTAAATCAGGGCTATTTTGGATTAAATTGTGCAAGAATTATAGAAGATATTAATACAATGAGATAATCGCGAGTTTACCTTGATTGTGAAATTCACGAAAATAAATCGTATGCGAAAAGAAATTTGATTTAGTGTATGTTAAAAGATAACATGGAATATTTGTGGGTATTTTCAACCGATAAAACAATAATGACAACATTATTATATAAAACATGATGCGTTGTTTTTCTATTTTTGGTAACAAAGAATCCACGTAAACATCGAAAATTTATACACAATGAAATTTTCATGTGCCTGTATATTGGTTAAGATTTAATCTTAATATATAAATTTTGAAAACAAAACATAGTGCAATATGACATAAGAAAACAAATAAACAATTGACGTAAGAAAAACCTGGTTTAAAGGTAACCCTATCATTATATTGGTCTATACTTCAACTCAAAATACAAATATTAATAATAGAAGTCAAACGTAGTGCAACATGACACCAGAAAAGTCCTCGTTGAAAGATAACCTAGTTGGTTTATATATCGACTTAACTTCATCATTATTCTCACCATCTATCTTTCATAAATAAAACCAATCAACCAATTTGATTCGCAACGGTGCATTAGGACGACATCGTGCAATGACAACGTTAAGAATACTTCTAAGGGGTAATATAATTTCTCATAGCTGAAATATTGTAGCTCATAAGACTAATAGACAGATAGACTATTACTAGTACTGCTAATGGAGCAAAGTAATTATCGTGCAAACCATTATTAAAACGTTTGTATTTATTTTATCTTACTTGTTTTATATCGCTTACCTACCAGGCAACACAACCGAACCGTGTAAAATATCAAATTCACATCGATACTTTATTTTTTCCCTTACAAATATAATGGTCTTTTCGAAGGAAAATTATACCGCAAGTCTACAAATTATGTATTTGAAGTCATATGAGTGGTCAAAAGGATATAAAAAATGGTAGTTATGTTTCTTTTGGACAAAAATAATACTATGCATGTATTCGCTTGAAATAACTGGAAACCTATAACATAGCATAGAAAATTGTGCCTGATGAATTTTCTGAGGCGGTGTTCAACTACGACACATAGGCACCATTTCGTACCAGGCCGTTCTATGTTCAATGGAATATCATATTGATAGCTTTTTGCGACATTATTGTTTTAAAACGAACTTGGCATGAAGATGATATAAATATTATACGGGATGAATATCGATTATATACGAATTAACACTTGAAGCAAGGAACATTAATTTTACTGAAATCGTGACAAGCATGAACAACTGTCTCACAGTGTGACTGATCAATTATATGATCAGGAATAATTCCAGTATAGAATTATGAGTATTGACAGTGATATTTACATTTACCAAGGGTATTTAAATACATAATGCTTGCGGTACCGACCACTTAGTATACATTATATATAGTAATAACAGAAATGACCTATGCCGTAGTTTGGGCGTCCTTGTTGTACTTAAAGGTGATAAGATTAGCATGTACACGGTCTACTATATACTTGTCCAGAAATATGTACAAGGTATCCTCGATACCCCAGGGGTCACTATCACTGTCGTTATGTCCACCCTTGACTATGTATTAGTAAATAATGAAGGCTCTGTGTGCGTCAACAGACGAGACAGGTAATGTGGACATTTGATGTATATCAAAAGACTAGAATAACGGTACACTCTGGTTGACTGTATGGCTCTCTACTAATCTTTACCAGAAGACTCTTTAGATCTGCGATTGGTATGATTTTTCTCATGCAATGCCTTCGGTTTTATTATAACATAAACCATAGGTGGATATAATGACAGTGATGGGACTCCTGGCGTAACGAGGATGTGTCCACTATAACAGTAACATTCATGTTGTCGATCTTTGATATACATATAAATAACATGGACATTTTACATACACGCATATATGGATATAAGTTTTCCATAGTGAAAATTTTGTGAGACTCTCTTATTTTCTGAATAAATGACACATTCTTTCAGTATTCTTTAGCAAAGACAATATTTTCATTTATGAGAAAACTTTCGTTCTTCTTACTCTGACTAATAATTAGTCAGATGAGATTTTAGAAAGATTCCTTAAGCACTTTCTTAGAAATAGCGATTGCTGTGTCTCATAGGCCAAACTGTGACTGCACATTTTATATACATTTTAAGTCATGCATTGTTAACCCTGTTACGTATGTATTTTTAAACTATGTGACCGTTACTGTAAATAAACTTTTTCCCGCGTGCGATTTACTTTAACGAATTTCAAGATCCAAGTATATTCGCGAAATTTTGTCTTCGAAAATTAATATCTGCAACATTAATATTGATAGAATTCTCCATACAATTTCAAATAGGCGAATGTTTATCTTGACGAACTTGTTTTGAAATGGAAATCGCGAATACACATTGTAATTAAAAATGAAAGAAAGTTGGTTTGCAGTAAAATTATTATTATAAGTGTTGCTTAAATTTCGCAGCCTGACTATTGACATTACACTTCAATATTTTTTATCATTTTATGGACTGCATTTCTGCAAAAATGTTAGTGTTTTGCAAAATCGATTATGTCCCAGCGAAAATAACCAGCTAAACAGTAACGGTTTGAATATATACATGTACCCTCAAACATCATTTATAATAAATAAACTTTTTCACAAGCCCTTTTCGCCTTCAATACCATACTTTTTGTTTTCTGTCGATTCCACTAGCTTCCAGATGTATGGCTACGAACGATTACGAAACTATACGAACTCTCATAAAGTTGTTAGGAAAGATCTAACGTATGCGCAATAATATATATATATAACCGTAAAGCCGGTTATTTTTGGGGGCCATAATTGTCGCGATCTGGACCCTATATTAAAATGAAATTTTAGCGAATATAAATATTTTGATGTGGCTTGAAGTGTATACAAAATTCATCCGATTCTTAATATTTCACGGGATAAATATTCGCGACCAAGACGAGGCCCGCGAAATCGCAAAATTATCATCTCCGCCAAAAATAATCCGGTACATATGTATACAGTAAGATACTTTATTTGATTCCCTGATTGGCTCACAAAGGTAGGTAATGATTGATCATGATACAAGAACATACATTAATACTAGATAAAATGTTGTAGGACCCGGGGAGGATCAGCTGATTATGAAACCTGGACCATACACGTATGCCTTCGGTATGCAGCTTCCTGCTCAATGCGCCACATCATTTGAAGGCAGTATTGGGCGCGTTCGATACTACCTTCAAGCGATCGTAGACAGACCCTGGGCTTTCGACAATGAACACTTCCACCCTTTTACAGTGATACAGCTGCTGGACTTAAATTCACGTGGTGATGTACTGGTAAGTCATTCCGATCCATCAGAGGTACTCCTCTTCATTTCTCTCCGCCATTACTGACAATACAAATTACAATAAATTACATACCATATAGAAGATATGATAGAGAAAAATATGTGAGATCCACAAGAGAGTTAACTCTGTAATTTGCAAGTAGATTATACTTAATAATAATACGATACTTACTGCCATTAGAACCTTTGAATCAATATTTGGTTCATTTTAGACATATTATTTGTATATCCCTTTCTTTGGTTGCAATGATGTATAAAACATCGAAAACCAATTTAAACTAATTGTCATCAAGTATTAATAACTCTTTCTATAGAAACGGATTGACTGCATTAACATTAGCATGAGACATTATTTAAAGTGTTTTTACATACCCATTATAGAAAAGCGCCAGTAATTCGGGATCAAAGACGCTATGCTGCTTGTGTTGTGAATCCGGACCGATCACAGGGAGTTTACAACTCGCTCGTTTAGGATATGTGCCAGGAGAAAAGATCATGGTACAAGGGGAAGTTAGCAACCTCAGTCGCCGAGCGATGAAAAATCATCAGATTAACCTCCTGATGGTAACAATTCATTAACCCATGAACCCCTAAGATTCCGTAATAGATATGAATTATGCATTTCTTCTTAAAGTCAATATTTTGTGTGTATGATTTGGGATGAAAGTTTTAGCTTCAGCCTCACAGTTACATATATTACGTCAATGAATGTATCATGACCACATCAAAACAAAAAAGTAATAAAATACCATTATCGTTAATGGCAATCACTTTTTTGCTAATGTTTTATGTTTCATTTTTAATTTATTAATGATGCGAGGAGATAAATTCAGGTATCTTTATTGCTACAATCGTCGGTAAATGATGGGTGCTATTTGAGTGAAATTTGGTAAATGAGTCCTGTCTAATTAATGAGTTGTATTGTTATATTTATTTGATGATATCTCACATTGACTTATCCCTCACAGAACGTCAGTTATCACGCGAGGGGTAAGACAAGAATGATTCAGACGGAAGTAGCAGAGCTCCGGAAATTGGAAGTACCACCGGGGGAGACAGATCACTGGAATGGGGAGGGCTTAGTGATTCCGCCAATACCTGCTTCCGGTTTGCCGGGCTGCAACATCATAACCATCGACTATGTAGTAGAGGTGTGGATTTATTTTGAAAAAAAGATGTTAGTCTGTATTGTATATTACGGATTTATCTGCCCTTGCGAGTAGGTATTGGTTTTGACGTCCTGTTTTAGTGAGTGTAATGTCAGACATTTTAGAGTGACAAACATAGGTTGCGCTCACATAGAGATTGAATAGTGTTTCGATTACATTAAGGTGGTATGAACGCAATGAAATACGGATTTATTCAATGTACATATAGGTGAGATGAGTGACGTACACATATACTGACGTAACAACATTCCCGAACATTCCTGAGGAAAGCCCCCGGTTATAGCCCCGTTCAGCAATTCATTTTGTTGTTTATTACCGTTACAATGCTTGAACACGTCTTTTTTGATGTCAAACACATATTTAATTGAATATAAAAAAAAACTTTTGTTATTTTGAAATCCGTCAACTTATGACGCATAATCTAATCGAGGCGTGAACTAGAAGTAGTTCGAACTTACACTGCGTTTGTATTCATACGTCATTGCGATTACGCTAATTTGAACGCAACTCCCCTCCCATTGACTATATAGAGGCATATGTAAATATAAAAGAATATTCACATTTACTTGTCACTTCTAATGTATAAACTAACTAAGGCAAAGTGAAGTATATGACGGTACAACTGGCACCCAAAACGTGACCATTGTGACGTCATTAATGTTGACGTGGTGACGTCAACTGATCACCGTCAAAATGGCTATTCAATCTTGGGCATTAAATCGTCGTTGATAAATGGTTTTCATGGTCAAGCTGAAACAATGTTAATGCAGAAACCCTAAAATGAGTTGATAATATAAATATAAGCATTAAACTATTTTCCTTTGGGATCTATGGTCTATGCCAGAGCTTTGCAGACAATCATCTCATTTTGCGCTAGCGCGCATTATGAAGATTGTCTGCAAAGCTCTTGTATCTATATAGAGCATAGATGCCACAGGAAGAAAGTTTAATTCTTAAATAACGTCATAATGTATACCTGCCGCAAGGGAGGTAACTCTGTAATGTTTAAAGATGGGATATATAATGCCTAATTAGACGTCATGTAGTATATCAAATGATACATGCAATTTATCTTTACAATTTACAATATATTTATATTTACTTTCGCCTTAAGTTAAAAAAAAGTTCTTAAGCATCGGTGTCATCTAAATTTTCAGGAGGTATATGGCTATTATAATAATATGATGTACTGGTATATTTTGGGTAATTTGCACCGATTCCTAGCATACTGTAAACGCAATCATTTTGGCACAGTTAAAACGTTTGGCGCTAACATATGATAACCACTAAAATATGTACATTTACAACATACAACCCATTGACACTACGTTCTACGATATGTTTACTTTTGATGTCATTGTTTCCATTCATAATCCGATGACATTCACATGAGGTTTATCATTTCATCAATAATACTGCAGGTTGTATACATTGTAAGCAGATGAAGGTTCCGCATGCATAATTTATTTGCTATACAATTTGAGACAGATGGTATCTGCATTAAATATAATCTTTACTGTTACAGTTGCAAGTTGTTCCCTCTGGAATCGCCTTTGACCTGAGTGTACCTATCGGGGTTATCATCGGCAGTATACCGTTGAAGTCAATTGTCCAGCAGAATGGTGTACCGATGAACAAACCTGTCCCTCAACCAACTGCCCCGCCCATGGTCAATCCTTCAGCCCCGCCTCCGTCATATTTTGACATCTATAACAATAACCCCGCCTACCCACCGCCCCCGCAGGCATTGATGCCGGCAGATATACGTAAGTTTAAATCTATTTTTGATGTATGGGTAGCCATTTCGGAACCCGTGCAGATGTTCCATCCACTATACATTATGCCATTGCATACGTGAGACGTAGAATTTTGATGAATGACATGGCACTGTAAATCCACTTAATATTGTAGGGAAATATTTTCGCGTTTTCTCACCTAAAACATTTTTTCCGTAAATTTAATTCCACGATCTAGACGTCTATTGTTCCTGTGCGTCAAACATTCTCGCTGCGATTAAATTTGGCGATTTGTGATTGGCGGAAACTTCGCGAATTTTAATCTCTCGCTTATATGAGTTGATTTACAGTATAATGAAAGAAGAATTTGTTCAACATAATACTTAAATCATAGTTATGCTGTATTCCACAAAGAATAAAAAAATGAGTATTTTCATTTTATCGACTTTGTTATCATGTCTCTTGTTTGAATAAAGGGAAAAAACGGTAATACTGATTCTCCTGTGTCGGAGATAATAATTTCTTATCCAGTCTACAATTTCATAATCTCTAAAGAAATGTAATTGATACTTTTTATGGGTACTATGTATTATATTTCAGGTAGTTGACCTATCGAATACATGAATTTCTTAAGAGCTAACTAGTAAAAGAATATCTAGTTTCTATTTATAAATCCGCCATGTTTCTTTGATTGTATTTAATTTAAGATTATGGACGTTAGCCTGGATGTCCATTTCATAAGGCATATTGCACAGATCATACATTGTGAATGTTAAGTAAGTTCCAAAATTAAATAAGTTTCGTGCGTCTACGATAACCTGTGTGTCCATACCATAAGATCAGATGGGAGAGGGCTTTTATTGGTTGTGATAACTTGTGCCCAATCCAGTTTTAATTGTGTTTGCATTAAAATACGTTAAAACTCAACCATCAGATATATTACAATGTACACAGATTACATGCTTTCAACGGTAAAGTAGAGTTCCAATACAGTTTCTTTTGTCTACGTTAATATAATTCCAGTGTGTTATTCTTACAGCGCCACCATCGTACGGGAGGAGTGCATTAGGAGCAATGTCTGGAGGGTATAGCGAAGGAAATGAAGTGGATGACGAAGACGGACAGGTCGCCCCTAATGCAGTCCAGCCCACTAACCAACCGTCCAATCAACCATGGGCACCAGTCTATCCATACTACGACTGGAATCGTCCGGACGCCAATTTCACTGTGAAAGAAAAACAACAAAAGAAAAACTAATTTGACATTTTATACGTCACTATTCTGTCTTTAATAGAAACCAGTATTGATAATGTTCTGGGACCAACGTCTGTTCATAACCTGTAGATTCATACATATTTAATTTTATTTCTTATCACGCAAGTATGAAATCATTTTCGGGGGCCAAAATGTGTTTAATAAGTATTATACTATTTGATATGTTTTCATATAAAACCAGTATTAACCACATTTTCTGGGACCGAACTTTGTTTAATAATTGAAAAATCATACTATTTGAGTTTTTCTCAGTATAAAACCAGTATAAATAAAAAATGGGCGAAAATTTGTTTAATATTTGACAAATCATACATATTTGAGTTTTTCTTTACATGCCAGTGTAAAGAAATTCTCTTGAAGCCAAAATTTGAAATTATTTATTTATTTCGTTAATCCAGGTCAATAAATGGAAAACATCGTGTTTGTGCTTTACAATTAGTCTAAGCCTATCATAGTCGGAAAGTGTTACATGATGCCATTTTACGGCATAACGTCAAAATGAGGTACTAATGAACTGTTCAGCGCTTTCCAACGTAACTGTTAACCATTTATTTATTCTCTATCATCAACATTTTAAACGTCATAAAAGCATAACAAAATATTCTATTATTTATTTAACATGCCGAACATGAACCGTTTTGTATATGTCTAACAAAAATTATTTATGTTAGTTTCCATAACTTCATCTTCTTCAATTACCTGTGTACATATGTATGATATATTTTAATGCACGTCTGTACATACATGTATGTACAATAAACTTATTTTTCCATTATTGATTTTTTTAATTATTCTTAAAGAAAACAAATCTTGCATTTAATATTATCCTTATTTTACTATCTTTAGAGTTTGTTCTTTGCTTTAGCTTTTGGGATCCTTCATTTTTTTCGTTCCTTTGAAAAAAAAGCAAGAATTCCACATTTACAAGGATATACAATACTGATATACTGAAGTCTTCCAAAACATACAGACATTCACTTAACTTCGATGACGTAGCTCTGACGGCGACTATCTGTGAGAAATCTTCCTTCCGTCGTTCATAGCTACGTCACCGCAGTTAAGTGGATGTCTCTATGTTTTTGGAGAAAGTGGTGTATTGGTATTGTATCGCCTTGTGAGTCCGTCCCATTGACCGTAGTGTTGCAAAACATCCAGCTGTGAAAATGGTACGATTCACATTTGTCAAGTAAACTCCAAAAATACCAGGAACTGAGTAGAGGCATGGTACAATTATTGGTTCTAACATTCACACACCAAAACACATCGCAAATATAGGATGCGTCCTTAAAGGACCCTGGCTGTTAATAGGGCGTTACGCACAAGCAATTAGTCTATATGATATATATTGTTCTGCAGTAATTGATTGCTAATATTTCAGCTGCACCTATACAACCTATGCTTTTTGGTACTTATTTTTATCTTGGAATCCATTCAGATTGATGAAGCATTATATATATAATGTTATTCTCATACTCCCACAAGTGGGACAATGTGGTCGAATGTATACTGTCAGGTAATATGATTGAATAGGTGATTGCAACTAACCATGTACAAAACACGACCAAAATAATAGCGATGTCTTACACATTAGATCAATAGTTTCTGTCACCAGATACGATCTTCTACGTCCTAAATATGTTCAATGGTTTCCGTCATACGCAATAAGTCTGTGCATTATTGTGCCAGAATGACAAACATGTGAAGGAAGAACATTCTATTTATAACTGTATGGTACCATTACACGTGTAGTCCAGGTGCCAACCAGAAAACCCAAAAATATAGTTCGCATAAAATGTTTTTGCTGATTATGTTGCAGTAGGATGTGCTTAATCAGAATCCGAATGATGCCACCTTAGCATCTTTGGGGAATTGAAAATATTCAAGATGGCCGCCATGAACGTTCTCAAAAACGGTATAAGTCAAATAAATTAGAGTTAAATGATACGTAATTGCAAAAGATAAGTTTTCTTTCTTAAATTTGCAAGATAGATGCATATTCTTTGATAGAAAATAAAATCCGATAAAACTAATTTTCAGAATCAGTTATTTTACGTCATTATTTTGTCGAAAAATGAACAATATTACTTATATTGCGCAACATTAAACATAATAGCATATTTAAGGATGATCATTCGGGAAAAAGATTTACTACATCACACAAACTGTTTACGAATGTCCTGCAGGTAGAACATCAGAAGTGTACCTGTGCATGATCGTAAAAGGCGACTAAATTTAGGATATTTTATTTTTATTTTATCCTGGGTTATAGAATAGTAGCCAGAGCTTCCCCACAAGGGCAAGCGCTCAACTGCGCAAAGTGAGGAGACATAAAGAAGAAAAAAGCAGTTAGGAACATGAGGAAAGAAAATATCCAAAATTTAGTCACATTTTAAGATATCATGCAATAGAAGGCAGATGGTACAATTATACTGCACTACCTACAGGCCAAAAAACAACAGTGCGGCGGCGAAAATTACAGCAGCCAAACTTAACGAACAATATAAACTAATGTTAGCATATAGGAAGCATACAAGTATCATATCAATATTCTTTGCACTATGTAATCACTATAAGGTATTGTATTTTGAAATAAATTAGTTACGTACTTCTTTCTTAAACAGCTAGACATACAATTAATACCAATTTCAATGCTAAGTGACTAGTAACTTGTTATAATATGATTTAAAAGCCAAGTGAAGTCGTTGATAATGCATTTATGAATTTACTATACTTTCAGAAAAAAAGATTTGATATGATCATTTTACCGACATTTTATAAAACTAAGCCCTTTGTTTTAAACACTAGTTTATACTGTTTTGGTAGTAGCAAAACGTTTTAATAATCCCGAATAACAGAAATAAGGACAACTATCTTGTCATATAACCCAATCTTAAACACTTATTTAAATTAATGTTAATTAAGGATTAACCTGAATAGATTTTTATGTTATGAAGATATAACACAAAAATCTGAGTGTACTTTAAATAACCGCGAAGCCGTTTACGACACTCAGGCTTTTGTGTTATATCTCCATAATATAACAAATCTATTCAAATTAATCCTAATAATTCAATTTACGAAAGATAATCTCTTCTATATTCAAAATTCATTTTGGCTTTTGGCTATGAAATCATTACTTCGTCATCTCAGCCAATCAGAAGCATCGTGACAAACGACGACGCTATTATTTTCATTTATGGGCTGATAAAGTAAATTGTAGGCCAATGAAAATGCTTGTAACAAGCGAAATTGAATTATTTAAGAATAAATTGATACCCACATCCATTTACATACAATAATACTTGTGTGCATTATGTATTGACCTAGATAAAGATCTGTTTTCTATCTTCATGATCCTGGCTGTTAATAGGACGTTATAAACTAATACCCCCATCTCAATACGGTAAATGTTATTGAATTGCATGGGATAACAAAACGCCCCCACCCTGTCACATTATACTAACAATGGACAAACCAGTGCTTTCACTCCCTTTATCAAAACGATGTTCAACTCACAGAAAGATTTTTCATGTTCGTTATATTGGAATGTTGTCATTTTGGACTCCCATATCAAATTAACTAAAACTTGTTTTCTAAGGTTGTTACATTCAAGCTAGTTAATACATGTATAACCAATAAATTACACAAAACCAGAATAAAAATATAAATATCATAAACCATTAAGAACAACTAATTCAATTTGGCCTTCGAAAAATATCAAAATTAACATATAATAAGTATTACATTTTTATCTGGTAACTATTTTGGAAATGAATATATCATTAGTAAGCATTACCCTTTACAGTTGCTACATGTATATTTTTCAACTTATATCGTTTTCAAGTATATTGTACATTAAAATGGGTTAAGAAATGGTTTTGTCGAAGTACTGAATCATATGTTTTATTGAAATTTTGATGTTTTAATGCCTCATAACATCTTTGTGCATATCAATTATATTCAAACTGGTTACGAAACAAAGGCATCCATTCTATATTAAATAATAATTGAATATCTGTCTTGAAAGTTTGTCCAGTTGCTCTGTATGTAGGGCATAATAATTGTACCTGCTGTCCCTTCATTATCGTAAAAGGCGACTAAATTTTGGTATCTTTTCTTTTTCTTCCCAACATCGCTGCCTAAATTGGCAGAGTTGAACTCTCGCCCATTTGGGGAATACATTCCCTAGCCGAGCCTCACTTTACTCTAAAATGTCGCAGTGTCTGGTCAGTACAAAGGGAATGGGGACGACTGTTTGCCCGTTGTCATTTTAATGTGAACGCGTGGGCTGTGATTAATAGAATCTTTCCCTACCTAGAGGGTGTGACAACGAAATCACAACCCGAGGGGTAATTCATGAACGTCTAACCCGAGGCTTGCCGAGGGTTGGACATTCAGGAATTGCCCCGAGGGTTGTGATTTCGTTGGCCCTGCAGGCAGGGCATTAGAATTGTACCTGCTGCCCCTATTGCATGATCGTAAAAGGCGACTAAATTTAGGATCTTATCATCTTTCCTAATGCCTCCCTTCGCACCGCCTCACTTTTGGCCTTGAGTTGAGCGTTCGCCTCTGTGAGGAAGGCTCTGGGTTCTGTCCCCTAACCGAGACACATCAAAGTCTTTAAAAAGTGGTAGTTTCTGCTCCTGCTTATTACATATTGAAGCATGCAAAACATCGTTATTACAGGTTATACCATCAAATAGTTAGGCAATACACTGTGTTTATATTTAAATAAAAAGTTATTCTTGTTTCAATTTCAAGAAGTGTGTATTTTCATTTTATGATAAAGATGTATTGCATAATAAACTAGTTTGTTTATCGTGTTTTTTATTATGATTAAAGTAACGTCCTGTTAACAGGCAGGGTTATGTTGAGACGGCCTCTCATGTATCCGCTGTATTGCGTTAAGAAGTGAGGGAGTGTTTTGGGAGACAGGTATATTTGTGTTGTGTCTTCTCGTATAGTGGAAATTTTGGAACTCTTGCCCTTTGTTCTATCACTGAAGCATGCCACTAAGACACCAAGAAATACAACCCTCCCAGTCAAATTATACTGACAACGGACGAACCACTCGTCCCACTCCCGGTATGCTGAGCACTAAGCAGCAGCAGAAACTACCACTTTTACAGACTTTTGTGTGTCTCTGCCAAGGGACCAAACCCAGAACCTTTCTCACAGGGACGAGTGCTCAACCGAAAGCCCAAAGTGAGGCTATGTCAAGGGAGACGTTAGAAGTCAGACGTCAGTTAGGAAGAAGATAAAAGATAAGATCATACACTTAGTCGCCTTTTACGATCATGAAATAGGTGCAGCAGGTACAATACTAAATACTAACACCCTACCTGCAGAACAAATTAACAAGGTACGACTGAACATGTCATCTTACCAATAATTATAATAAGATTAGTTATATTGCTAAAAATCACATGTGGTTATTCCTATATCTTTCAAAATGACAATGAATGGGTAATTCCATTTTGGGTAGAAGAAAATCTGTAAATATTAAAAGTGTTGGTTGGTTGATTACGTATAATGCCCTTTTCACAGAAAATGTCATTTTAAGAACGGTCTACCTTACATATGTTGCTTTGTTGGATGCCTTTGGTTCGGGTGGCTGTGATATGATCAAGAGTGCCTTTTTTAATGGTGGAAACATTTCAATGCATTCTCACTGAAACATGTTGCCAAATACACTGGGAGAACATCACAGTCGGTCATATATACTGACATCGGCTACATGTATAGTAGTCGTCTCACTCTCTTTCTGTTGAATGCTAAGCAAGAGCAGAAACAATGTACATGTATATTCTGTAAAAAACATACTTATTGTAGCGCAAGGCGAACATCTGTAAATTATTATTTATCGTCGCGGATATAAAATAACGCAGTTCGATCGTTCAATACCGCTAAAATAAGTACGTTTACAGTAAAGAGACGTGTCTCGTGCAAGTAATAGTTCCCAGAGCCTTTCTAAACGGTCAACTCAAGGCGGCCAAAGGTGAGGTGGTGTCAAGGAAGACGTTAGGAAGAAAAGAATGTATAAAGCCCCAAAGGTCGCCTTTTATGATCATGTAATGGGCAAAAAGGTAGAATTAAAACGCTATAGACACCGAAACCAGCGAAATGTAAAATATTGTCTTAAACAAAACCACACAAAATACCAATCTACATGTAATAACTAATGAATCAAAGCAATTTTGTCATACAATAACCGATTTGAAAATTATGTTAATTAACTTATTAATTAAACATTAATTACAAGAGTTAACTTTATTATATTAAGAATTCTGTTCAATGACGGTATGACGAATATGTACTCAAAATTTTATCGAAGAGCATAAAGAATTGATGATTTTATAGCAAGAATATCAAATTAGGATTGAAATATATCAATGTTGCAGTTTGTCAACCATCTTGTCCGCCATCTTGAATATTTCAATTTCCCCAATGATGCCACGGTGGCATCATCCAGTTTCTGATGGAGGACATGTTAAAGAACATTTCTGTGCAAAAACATTTTATGCGAACTATTTTTTAGGTTGGGTGGAAAATCACCATTTGGCACCTGGACTAGTGTATTGTACACACAAAACACATAGCTGTGGAATCTACACACCAATGTTTCTTACTCATTCACCCCCAGACATATAATGGATTAGTCTATTTTGTGTCAGAAGAGCCTAAATGTGTATTCAGGGCTAAATGAGTTAATGGATACATTATAATATTATGTTACTTTTGAGTAACATCAAGGATACGGTCAACATTCTTTAAAAACACCAGCATATGTCCATATATATTTTCAGTACAGTGAATCAGTGAATAATGTGTTTCGAAATGTAGGCCTGCAAGAATGCGTTCTTGTAAACCACAGATGTTATGATAACACGACCCACTGGAGAATAGCAGTATAGCGTATAAACATGGGGATAAAAGACCTGGACATCCAAATTAATGGAGGCCAGTCAGTGTTCTACCCTGATCAGACGGTACAAGGAAATGTAACATTGGAGGTGGAGAGTGATACTAAAGTGAGAGGTAGTCATTCGTTAACAGAATATTATATAGCAAGCTGAAAAGTAGGGATCATAATATAGGTTTGCAGCAGTCTGTGCTTTCTATAAATAGACCATGGCATAGTATAGAGGATCGTCTCATCATGATTTCGTAGGTTACTGGTATGATAGCTACAATTTGATCAGCGAAATATTGAACAATTTTTGAATCCTTTATTCCATGAAAGCCAAATTGCAAAAATTAAAAATCGCAAAAATGTCAAGTTTTCTCGTTTTTAGCTGAAATCGTGAAAATTTTGACCTTCGCAAAAACCAGCTGTAATATAATATTATTTTGTGGGACAAAAACTATTACAACTTCATCAACAGATAACGATACTTATAAGAAGACAGCTATTAATTGGCTTTAATAAATGTACTATAAAAGACAATGCCATATGTTTATTGTCATTCGAATTTTACCCTCGCGTAAACTTCCAATTTAACGATAACATTATGTACACATTTGAAGCCATAAGAGGAATTTATACACTGATCAACTGATAATGAGCATAATTGCTGTTACCAGAGATAAGATTGCGTTTCCGGGGATATTCAGACGTCCATTGGATAGAACATCAAGCCCATGGAAGTGGAAAAAACAGGAGGACATATACCGAGCACTACAGAAACCATGAAACCTACTTCGACAATATCACCAAGCTCCTTGTTCCCGGTAAGTAACATAAAGAACGCAAGTTACATTTGTAAACCGATACGTGGAGTTATTGATAAAACACGGATATTGCTCAAGACATATGTATAAATAGACACAGATATATGATGTTTTAGGTTTAGGTTTGGGCCACAAATGCCTGCCAAACTCGCCTTATTCTCTATTCTGATGTGATTGATCAGTCTGTTGGTAGAACTGGGCATGCATGTAGGTATGGGGGCATTTGCAGCAGAGAGTAAACAAATGATAAAAAGACTTATATTGAAACCATCAGGTGATATTTCAGTATAGTTCTGTCTAACAGTTTATCTGTGTTTTGAAATTTTGAAACACTACTGTAAACTGTGTCGACACACTAATGTATTTATAAACTATGTCGACACACTAATGTAAACTATGTCGACACACTACTGTAAACTATGTCGACACACTACTGTAAACTATATCGACACACTAATGTAAACTATGTCGACACACTAATGTAAACTATGTCTACACACTACTGTAAACTATGTCGACACACTAATGTATACTATATCGACACACTAATGTATTTATAAACTATGTCGACACACTAATGTAAACTATGTCGACACACTAATGTAAACTATGTCTACACACCTCAGTAAACTATGTCGACACACTAATGTATACTATATCGACACACTAATGTATTTATAAACTATGTCGACACACTAATCTAAACTATGTCGACACATTACTGTAAACTATGTCGACACACTAATGTAATTATAAACTATGTCGACACACTACTGTAAACTATGTCGACACACTACTGTAAACTATGTCGACACACTACTGTAAACTATGTCTACACACCTCAGTAAACTATGTCGACACACTACTGTAAACTATATCGACACACTAATGTAAACTATGTCGACACACTAATGTATACTATATCGACACACTAATGTAATTATAAACTATGTCGACACACTACTGTAAACTATGTCGACACACTAATGTATACTATATCGACACACTAATGTATTTATAAACTATGTCGACACACTAATCTAAACTATGTCGACACATTACTGTAAACTATGTCGACACACTAATGTAATTATAAACTATGTCGACACACTAATCTAAACTATGTCGACACACTACTGTAAACTATGTCGACACACTAATGTAAACTATGTCGACACACTAATGTATACTATATCGACACACTAATGTAATTATAAACTATGTCGACACACTACTGTAAACTATGTCGACAAACTAATGTAAACTATGTCGACACACTAATGTAAACTATGTCGACACACTAATGTAATTATAAACTATGTCGACACACTACTGTAAACTATGTCGACACACTACTGTAAACTATGTCGACACACTTCTGTAAACTATGTCGACACACTAATGTAAACTATGTCGACACACTAATGTATTTATAAACTATGTCGACACACTAATGTAAACTATGTCGATACACTTCTGTAAAATATGTCGACACACTAATGTAAACTATGTCGACACACAATGTAAACTATGTCGACACACTAATGTAAACTATGTCGACACACTACTGTAAACTATGTCGACACACTACTGTAAACTATGTCGACACACTTCTGTAAACTATGTCGACACACTACTGTAAACTATGTCGACACACTACTGTAATTATAAACTATGTCGACACACTAATGTAAACTATGTCGACACACTACTGTAAACTATGTCGACACACTACTGTAAACTATGTCGACACACTAATATAAACTATGTCGCAACACTACTGTAAACTATGTCGACACACTACTGTAAACTGTGTCGACACACTACTGTAAAATATGTCGACACACTAATGTAATTATAAACTATCTCGATACACTTCTGTAAACTATGTCGACACACTACTATAAACTAAGTCGACACACTACTATAAACTATGTCGACACACTTCTGTAAACTATGTCGACACACTTCTGTAAACTATGTCGACACACTACTGTAAACTATGTCGACACACTAATGTAATTATAAACTATCTCGATACACTTCTGTAAACTATCTCGATACACTTCTGTAAACTATGTCGACACACTACTATAAACTAAGTCGACACACTACTATAAACTATGTCGACACACTTCTGTAAACTATGTCTACACACTTCTGAAACTATGTCAACATACTCCTGTAAACTATGTCGACACACTACTGTAAACTATGTCGACACACTATATATATATATATATATATATATATATATATAGCTACTGTAAACTATGTCGACACACTAATGTAATTATAAACTATGTCGACACACTTCTGTAAACTATGTCGACACACTAGTGTAAACTAAGTCGACACACTTCTTTAAACTATGTCGACACACTTCTGTAAACTATGTCGACACACTTCTGTAAACTATGTCGACACACTTCTGTAAATTATGTCGACACACTACTTTAAACTATATATGTCGATGTACTACTGTAAAATATTGTATTTTAGTTATTTTCACGCTTTCATCGGTAAATGGTACCTGTGTTCGAAACATTTTCGCGGCGATTCATTTTTATGCTTTTCAAATCAAACGCGAATTACGCTAAATTGATGTGATAAAATATGTTACAACAAGATTAACTATGATTCGTATATCAAACCGGGGCAATATCCGGCTATACGCTAGTTCCTATACATCGATTCGCACATAAAACCGGGACAATATCCGGCTAAACGTTAGTTCCTATTCATCGTTTTTTGCAGATTTTGGAGAAGATCATTTGACAATGAAGCCAGGACAATACACTTACGCCTTTAGTTTTCAACTTCCTGATCAATGTGCCTCATCATTTGAGGGCAGCCTTGGGCTCGTTCGATACTATCTCAACGCTGTCGTAGATAGACCCTGGGCATTTGACAATAAACACTTCCACCCCTTTACTGTGATCCAGCTGCTTGACTTGAATTCACTTGATTGTGCTAAAGTAAGTTGAATAAGTTTCAATACTTTGTATTATATATATGAACCCATGATTTTGATGAAAAAATTGTCCCGTACTGTTTTGTGTCCAGGATATGAATGAATTGTGGCAACGTTTACGACATAATATGACAATCCTAGTATTGCTTTTGAATTCGTAACCTTTTCATAAGTATTATACACTTAATCATTCCTATTTTGCTACGAGTCAATAGCAGTTATTACCAAAATTGTCAGGTCAAAGTTATTGTTAAAAAATACACAAATTGCAAGTTATAATAAATGTTGCGGAAATGATAAACTGTTAAAAAAATATCAACTTTGGTCTTGAAGAATCTTTTCTTGGACAGCATTCTTCTTTGAGCAGCGGTATAATGTCACGAATAATTGTTTTACTTTTGACAAATATTTTTAATGGTATTTAATGGTATGTTTCTATCCTACAACAATTAGCGAAACAAATATTTTAAGCCAATCAACATTGGTTTATTGAGATGTCCCCCTCCTTTCCTTTTCCGTTCTCTTTGAGACGTTTATCATGAATGTAATAAAACATAACACTAAAATCCCACAAATACGTTAATTGCTGAAAATATTATTTTTTTGGAGCAATACTTTTCATGTAATATTAATTTTGAACAGAATTGATCAAATCACGCAATTGTTATAATTTCAATAATTTATTAACGACATACAGAAATTGCAGAAAAATCCAATTTGAAATCGCAAAATGACTGTCGAAAAAAATATAAATTACCGCTAAGATATGTCCATTTACTCATTGTTCATGTATTAAATTGATGGTTATATACCTTATGTAGGACAGTGCCAGCAATTCTGGGTCCCAGACACTCTGTTGCTGGTGCTGCAAATCGGGACCAATCACAGGCAACCTACATCTTGGTCGGATAGCCTATGTACCCGGGGAAAGGATCTTTGTACAGGGGGAAGTGTGTAACCATAGCCGGCGAGCGATGAAAAATCATCAGATTAACCTCATAATGGTAAGCTTTTATCGAACACACTGATTTATAACTTTATTTGCGGTGGTGACGACCAGAAGCATACAACGTATCTGTTTTTGTAAGCTTGCTCTTGACTATCGAAAAGCAAATTAACGCAACCCAATGTTAGCGGTTTTCTCGGGTGAAAGCGCTAAAAAAGATTACTGCTAAAATATGTATACAGTTTCTTTCAAATACAGACATCACCTGTGGAAATCTTCATTACCAGTCACTTTAAAGTTGGGTTAATGCTATTAATCTAGAATTTCAGTCTTTTTGTGTTTATTGCTGAAATCAACCATACGACTGATAGGTTTAAAACATTGCAATTTATACCTTGCCTACTGATAGAGAACAATTTATACCTTGCCTTCTGATAGAGAACAATTTATACCTTGCCTTCTGATAGAAACAATTTATACCTTGCCTACTGATAGAGAACAATTTATACCTTGCCTTCTGATAGAGAACAATTTATACCTTGCCTTCTGATAGATAACAATTTATACCTTGCCTTCTGATAGATAACAATTTATACCTTGCCTTCTGATAGAGAACAATTTATACCTTGCCTTCTGATAGAGAACAATTTATACCTTGTCTTCTGATAGAGAACAATTTATACCTTGCCTACTGATAGAGAACAATTTATACCTTGTCTTCTGATAGATAACAATTTATACCTTGTCTACTGAAAGATAACAATTTATACCTTGTCTTCTGATAGATAACAATTTATACCTTATCTTCTGATAGATAACAATTTATACCTTGTCTTCTGATAGAGAACAATTTATACCTTGTCTTCTGATAGATAACAATTTATACCTTGCCTACTGATAGAGAACAATTTATACCTTGTCTTCTGATAGATAACAATTGATACCTTGTCTTCTGATAGATAACAATTTATACCTTGTCTACTGATAGATAACAATTTATACCTTGTCTTCTGATAGATAACAATTTATACCTTGTCTTCTGATAGATAACAATTTATACCTTGCCTACTGATAGAGAACAATTTATACCTTATCTTCTGATAGATAACAATTTATACCTTGTCTTCTGATAGATAACAATTTATACCTTGTCTTCTGATAGATAACAATTGTTATTCATTTCGAATTTCAGGTCTTGCTGAAAGTGACTATACATTGTACGATTGATAGGTTTAAAAACTGGCAATCTATGCCATCTACCTTCTGATATAGTTTAATTGTAATTTTGAGTTCAATCCTTTGGTGTTTATTTCTGAAAGTGATTTAAGATTGATAAGTTAAGAATAATTGACAACTTATGACTAATTATGGAGTGTAGTTTTTTTTACAATAATTTTGAACCCCTTGCTCTTTTATTGATGCCACAGAACGTAAGTTATCACACACGAACAAAGACACGAGTTGTCCCGACGGAAGTAGCAGAGCTCCGGAAATTGGAGGTACGACCGGGAGAGACAGATCACTGGAATGGGGAGGGCTTAGTGGTACCGCCACTTCCTGCTTCCGGTCTGCCGGGCTGTAACATCATAAGCATCGATTATACAGTGGAGGTTTGTGGAAGTTGTTTAAAACAAAGCTATTGCAACCATTTTATTATATCAATGTAGTTCTAAGCACGCTGCTAAATGACACTCTTCCCCTCTTATACTATGTATTATTTACTGTATATATTTATTGCCTTAATGTTGTAAAACCCGAGGCATGCCGAGATATTTCATACATCGACGTTTTATTGTAATTTTACTTCTATGATCTTTCCGCCATTTTGAAATAAAAACGCGACTGCAGGTCAATTTTCTATACCAGCCAGTATTACATGTGTAGGTATAAGCAAAACCATGTATTGTCTTTGAGGAATATAATATACGTTTTACGTATTGTGTAAGCAAATATGGTCAATGAAAACACATTTTTTGTGCTCCATTGTCCCCCATACGTCTATGTCAACCACATCGTCGTATTTTACAAATATTTTTATTTAATCTATCAGCAAAGCATCCAGGCTCGTACGCTAAAGTTTATTCATTAAAGACTCGCAGACGGTCGTCGAGCACTGTCAGATTTATTCAGCATATGTTTTTCATACGGGTACTTCCCATGCTACTTCACTCAAGCACAATGCTATATAAGCGAACCTAACAATACTACTTAACTCAAGTAAGGGTATTACTTTAATCGAACCTATTACCAACATCTCCCCTTTTCATGAGTAAATGAAATTACTATAAAATTTACTGACAATCAAATTACTTTAGAATGAATGTAACTTGAACTCAAATAACAATTTAAAGTTTAACTCTAGATCTGAACAGTTTATCAATACTATCATCATCATGATTATTCATGATCACCGTATCAAAATGTTCGTAATTAAACTGTCCAATTATACTACATATAAAACTTGAACTTCAGCAAACTATAAACTACAGAAAAGTCATTCGTACGAATAATCGTTCAGGATCTTTCTCTTAACCACACGTCCGTAGCGCGTTACCACAGGATGTCCTGATGTAGTTTGGACACTATGATTGACAGGAGATTTACTCTCGTTTCTAGTATAACCAAGTGTATAAGGACTACTTGGCACAGTCACTATTGTCTTGTCATCGCGATTCCTATCACTCGTGCTCATTGTCAGACACAAATTCTACAGGTATGCCCCAACGTGCGAAGGTATTCTTTAGGTTTCCTATGACATAAGCACTGGATGTACTAGGTAAGTATTCAAGTTCCAAATACCTTGAAAATTAGTCCATGACCACCAAATAACTTTTGTTTTCAAAGTCACACAAGTCTGCAGATATCTTCTCCCATGGACGTCCAGGTAATGGTTTTGGTATCAAAGGTTCTTTCCTCTGTGATGATCTATGTGTTTGACAGAACTGACAGTTCTCCAATTTTGCCTTTATATCCTTACATTTACACTTTCTAGGCTTGTTCACTATACGCAAGTACTAGCCGATTTTGTTTACCATAACTGCATGGTAACATTGAACTTTGAACTTGCGTATGAAAATGTTCTATGCAACGTAAAGGGGCTACTTTTTTTTAAAGAAACACATGGCTTTGTTTACATTTTGACGCAACATTACGTGTATATTGTTGTTTTTCATAGAAATTTGGAAAAATATGAACAATGCATATATGTTTTATATTTATACATGATACAAACATTTTTTAAATTAACAATTGTATAAAGAAACGGGAAAAATATCCCGACCGGGGCGACGTGCAGTGCTTTCTTTTTTGTTAAAAATGATGGATGTCAAAGGTAAACATTACCTCTGTGTCTGTGTTCGTCCTACGATCAAGTCTTTGGGGTGGACGGGCGTGGGACCCTCTGACAGGGGTCATTATAAACATATCCTCTTGTCTCTGTTGTTTGAGAATTTAATCGTGTGTATTATAAAACATGCACCGCTAGTAATCCACGTGTTGACAGTTACGCGTCAACACAGCTACATTGTATCCATCGAACACAAGTGAAGTTATTCAATCTATCGATGGTGATGGATCTAAGCGTAGATTATATAATCACATGGCTCCCAAGGATGTAATATCGTCAAGTCAGACGACAATCTCAAACACATTGAGCTACTTGAAATCCGGTTTTTGACAACTTCGGCAAACTCCATTGTGTATAAGTGCGTCAGCTTCGCCTCGCTGCACAACGGTCACCGAGTTCACACATGTGGCCGAGTACAAATAGTTTATGTTATTACGCTATATATTAACTTTTAGCAAAATTGAATATATATTTAAAAATCTGATCTGATTAAATAAAATTATCTCATAAATTTCCTTTGTTTGTCATGTTTATTTAACACTAAAATATTGAACATTTTTTTGTCGTCGCGGATGGATAATTCTATCTTACGTGAAGCGTCATAATTCGCTGTTCAATTGAGTAAGCTCCTCCCACTTTTGACCGACTTTTATTGAATAATTACGTCACTTTCAAATGACAATTTTATTGCATAAAGTATAAATAAAAAGTCGTGTGAGTGTAAATATAGGGATTGGATTGCGCTTTTATGTTAACCATGCTTGTATGGAGCAATTCCTCTAAGAATATATTCTATGGGGCGCGTTAGCGCCCCATATTGAATATATTCTTAGACTAGGAATTGCTCCATACAAGCATGGTTAACATAAAAGCGCAATCCAATCCCTATATTGATTCCTGGCCACCATACAGATGTTGCGGCGCGTTCGCGAGATTTCGCTATTCCTTGATGTCCCTCGTATATTGTCTCAAGGACCCCAGATCTCTGACATTCCGGTATGACGATCCGATCTTTGTGCAACAGTAGGCCGTCTGATATCGTTAACTCACCACGTGCAGCGAAGTATCCTTCCATACCTTCCTCCAGGCCTGTTATACGGTCTGGCCATCCTAGCTTTGTCAAGTGAATTGCTTTCTGAGCATATTTGTCATCAGTCAATGTTTGCCGAATGCTGGATAGTTTCTGTCTGAAATAGGTTGACATGACTTGACAGAGTTGACATACAATTCTACGTCATCTTCCATTTCAACACGAGTCTCTGGTGATATCATGGGACTGCGCGACAGGGCGTCTGGTACGACTGATAATTTTCCTGGTACATGTTCAGCTGTGGCATTGAATCGGCGTAGTCTCATTAGTAAGCGTTGACATCGCAGCGGTGTTTTGTCAAGATCTTGCTTGCTCACAAGGGATACTAACGGTTTGTGATCTGTCATGATTTTGAATCCATGTAAGCCAACTTGGTACCTCTCAAACTTCTCGCATGCCCACACCGACGCGAGACACTCCTTCTCTATTTGAGTGTATTTGGTTTCCGTAGATGTCAATGTTCGTGAACAGAACGCGATGGGTTGTAACACATCCCCATCCTGCTGAAATAATGCTGCACCGAGTCCATAGCTGCTTGCATCAGCACTGACTATTATAGGCTTAGTCGCGTCATAGAAAGAAAGCACTGGCGTGTCAATAAGCTTTTCTTTCAAGTCATCAAATGCTTTTTGTTGAATAGTTGTTAAATTACAAACTTGGGCGGACTTGAGCAAGGCTTCATAATGGTATGAAGAGGTCAGGTAGAAATCTCCCGAGATAGTTTATCATTCCGATAGTACGACGCAGCTTAGTGATATCTCTCTGAGATTCCAAATCACGAATGGCCTCAACACGTTTTGGATTTGGCGATATTCCCTTGTCACTAATCACGTTGCCAAAATATTCAATATGTGATTTTCCAAACTCGCATTTGTCCTTGTTCAATCTCAATCCAGATTTTTGTATTCTGTCAATAACCATCTTCAAGCGTTGTTAGTGTTCCTCTAAAGTTTTGTCATAGATAAGTGTATCATTAATAATGGCCTCAACTCCATCCAAACCAGACAATAATTTTATCATTTTCCGTTAAAATATTTCTGGTGCTGAGGTTATTCCGAAGGGAACGCGGCGAAAACAAAAACGCCCGAAAGGTGTTTTTAATGTGGTCAACCTCGAACTCTCAGGATGCAATGGTATCTGATAAACCCACTACTTGCGTCCAACTTCGAGAATTCAATAGCTCTCACCAGTTTTGGTGAAATATCATCAAGTGTTGGTAACATTAAATGGTTACGTTTCACGCCTTCATTCAACTTTTTCAAGTCAACACATATCCTCACATTTCCATTTTTCTTGATTACCGGAACCATTGGAGCGCACCAGTCAGTAGGATCTGTGACTTTTTCTATAATAGCGTCCTTTTCCATTCTGACTAGTTCCTTTTCCTCTTTTCCAAGAGTTGGAATGGTACTCGACAAGCTGTTGTGACATGGTATGGCGTGATACATGTATCCGGTCTCATCTTGATTGTTACCGGTTCACATTCTACAAGACCTGTAGAACCAAATACCTCATTATCAATAGTCACTTCATTAAGTCTTTTAAGACCCATTTGAACTGCTATATTCCTGCCTAACAGATTTGCCTCTATACCAAGGACAACATATACTTCAAACTTGTACTGAATGCCCTTAAACTTGGTGTTAGCCTGAAACTTTCCAACTGTTGACAGCTTTCCCCCAGGACTTTGTAATGTTGAACTAACTCCACACAGTTTTGGTCTTTCCTGTAAGTGATTGTATGTTGATTCAGAAATTACAATAATGTCTGCTCCTGTGTCAATTTTCATGGTAATTGGAATCTGGCTATAAGTAGTGTGACTGTCTATGGTTCCCCATTATCTTCACAGGTAATATATCCTAAAAAGAATGGCTGCTGATCATCTGTCTCATACACCATTTCTCGGGATTGTTTCTGTACATGTGTAGTTTTTGATCGACAACACACTGCGAAATAGTTACACTTTTTACATTTATTACATCGCTTACCGTAAGCTGGGCACACATCACTACTGCCATGAATGCGGTTACACCGAGTACATGTACTACCTGTGGATTGTTGTTGCTGTTGTTTATGTTGCTGTGTGGCCTTTGTATGTTGTCTTGGTCTTTTTTGTGTGTGAAGTTCTCTGTCTATTAGTCTATTACCATTAGAGTGTCGTTTTATTTCTTCAACCATCCTCTGGCCTGCATGTTCCTTCATTTGAGATTTCACGAACTCGGCCTGTCCCGCTGTCTGGAGTGCTGTATCTAGAGTTAAATCTGGCTTCATCTATAATTTCTCTGATATAGATTTGTCAGAAATCTCTATCACGAGCGTATCTCTGATCTGTTAGTCTTAACTTGTGAAATCACAGTTCTCCGCTATTTCATACAGTGCGCGAACAAAGGCCTCAATTGATTCCCCTGGATTTTGAGTTCTCATGTGAAATCTAGCACTCTCGTGAATCAAGTTTCGTTTTGGTACGAAACATGTGTCAAATTTTTCAAGAATTGTCTCGTATTTTGCCTCATCACCGGATTTGGTAAATGTAAATGACTTGAACACGTGTTCCACTTGTTTACCCATTACATATATGAGCGCAAATAACACTTCTTCCTCATCTTTGTAGAGCTTTGTCGCCGTGCGATAGCGCGCGAAACGCTGTTTCAAATCCGGCCATTCTACCGAGGCACTAAAGTTGAAGTTCTCCGGTGGCGTAAATTTAGCCATGATGTCGGTTTCTTCACTTACGACTTGGGTTGTGGGTCTTCTGGTGTTTCATGCCACATTCTTGTCCACATTTGAAACACTTCTGACACCATGTTACAGATTTTGTCATTGAAGACTCGCAGACGGTCGTCGAACACTGTCAGATTTATTCAGAACATGTTTTACATACGGGTACTTTCCGTGTTACTTCACTTAAGCACAATACTACATAAGTGAACCTAACAATTTTACTTCACTCAAGTAATGGTAATACTTCAATCGAAACTATTACCAACAATTTGTAACATCATCTTTGATTGGCAAAGTATTTACTGTATCTACTGAATAACATAATTCTTATCTTCATGTTGATTATCACTGTATTCACAATCATATCTATAATTTTGCTTTAGATAACTTCGATTATTTGAGACTGGGCATTGAAGCTTTCGAATGGTGAATGCAAATCACTGATCTGTATAAATAGTGTATCAATCATAAAAAAACTGCAGCGAATGGCCTTTGTTTTAATTAAACAATTCATTCTTGTTGCTGTTACAGCTTCAAGTTGTTCCCTCTGGAATCGCCTTTGACCTGAGTGTTCCTGTCGGGGTAATTATAGGCAGTATACCGTTGAGGTCAATTGTCCAGCAGTATGGTGCACCAGCCAACAAACCTATCACTCAACCATCTGCCCCGCCCATTGTTAGTCCTTCAGCTGCGCCTCCAACTTATGGTGACATCTATCATAACAACGCCGCCTACCCGCCGCCACCACGGGCCATGATGCCGCCAGATATACGTAAGTCTGAGGAATAACTACAAAAATTCATGGCATGATTTTATTGCATGGTGTGTTGATTGGATCAGTGTCCAAAATTTCAAAGAACGGCTACAATATTCAATACGTTTCTTCACATTTCAAAGCCGTTTCCAATAGAGACCATAGGAAGCGACTTAGGCTATGGACAAACCTCTTATGATCTCGAGGTCGACCTTACTATTTCAAAACTTCGAGTTATTGGGATTAGGGCAATTTGAATATATGCTATTAGTGTAAGGTTTTGTTAAGGATCACGACAATAGGTTTTTGGGCTATATAAGTTAGAGTTCAAGAGGTACATTTTTATTTGTTACCTAAACGATAATTTTTATGGATAATTTCATGGGTTTTGAAGACTTAATGATAGCTTCAGAATTATCAATAAACGTGCGGTATCAATGTCCTTTTTCATTTGTTAAAATGTGAAAAATTATTATTCATTGGAGTATGTTATCGTTCCAGCGCCACCGTCGTACGGCCGAAGTGCTATAGGAGCAATGTCTGTGGATTATAGTGAGGGAAATGAAGTGGATGACAAAGACTGGAAAGTCTCTTCCAACGAGGCCGGACCTTCTCCACATAATCCCAATCACCTTTGGGCACCAGTCTATCCATACTATGACTGGAATCGCCCGGATACCAATTTCACTGTTAAGGAAAAAGAGAAAAAGAAAAAATAACTTCGCTGAATTACACATTATTTTAAACGTTTGATATTTAGAGTCAAAGATCAATTAAAATATATTAGAAAGCAATTCATATAATCATGTTGTACATATGCTAACATTTAATAAGTTTTGTTATTTTGGTTTGTTTGAGTTTTTGTATATGTAATTTGTAAAAATGTCTTTAATGTAGTAAATGTCGTTTACTAATATTTTTGTATATTTATCTTTTAAGGCTACAGAAAATTTCAATTACTAAAAATAACATATCAATATATTACAAACTCACAGTGCGTGATCTTATTTATATGGATTGAATGCATTTTTTTAATTTTCATTGCGGCTATAAATAACCGCGAGTTAATAACACCATCCATCTACATATCTCATGGTGCAATTTATATTGTTTGTTCCGTATTTTTTTAAATATTTAGAACATTTAAACTGCATTAATTTTAAGTGATTTTGTGTTCGTATTTTAACTTGTCATCTCGTAAATCTACCAAAGTCTTCATTCAAAGGGAGCTTACGCAATAGAACTTGTAACACAGTAAACATTAGCACGTGAAACTAAGTTTCATACTGTTATTCATGGTGTATTCATGGTAAAATGTTTCATGTTTTCATTTCACGTGTTCATATAGAGAAAATACAACACTCGCAATGTAAATATGATATCCTATAAGTCGTTCAGAAATTATTTGTATATTCATCTTTAAAGGCTACAGAGGGTTTCGTATAATAAAATGTCAGTACTGTATAGTTGAACTCTTTCGCGGCAGTTTCTTTTCGTGAATTATCTGTCTAGTCTTTTAAAGTCCGATTCAGAATAGACGAAACCATGATTTTGATAATTTTCGCGAAGTATTGAATTTTCCAATTGTGAATAGACAATACAGTATATTACGACTGTTACTAAAGTCTTCACATCTGTTTGATTGGTTTGCATAATAATATTATATATACATTGTTATCTAATCGATGAATTGATCACTTCTTTATTGGCCCTGCAGGTAGGGCGTTAGAATTGTACCTGCTGCCCCTATTGCATGATCGTAAAAAGGCGACTAAATTTAGGATCTTATCTTTTCTCTCCTTCCTATCTGACTTTATCTTTCCTAATGCTTCCCTTTGCACCGCCTCACTTTTGGCCCTGAGTTGAGCGTTTGCCCCTGTGAGGAAGGCTCTGGGTTCTGTCCCCTGACCGAGACACACCATAGTCTATAAAAGTGGTAGTTTCCGCTCTTGCTTAGTGCTCAGCTTAACGGGAGTGGGACGACTGGTTCGCCCGTTGTCAGTATAATGTGACCGGATGGGGTGTGTTGCTTGGTGTCTTCGGCGGCATGCTTCAGTGATATACACTATAAAAAGTGCAGCAGTTCCACTATACAAGAAGACACAACACGAACATACCGAAGTCTCCCAAAACACGCACCCCGCACTACACACACGCTACACACTGCATACATGGGAAACCGTCCTTACATGACCCTGGCTGGTAAATAGGACGTTAATCAAACAAACAAACAAATATTCATAGCTGTTAAATTTCGCGGATGTAAACTTTCGCGGTTTACTGTTTGTATTGATTTTTCCGCGGAAGTTTATTTTCGCGAATTGTTTTCACGCACGCGATAGGCTCCAATAAGTAAAGCCATATTTTGTATTTTCGCGAGGTGTTAAATTCCGTGTGTTTTGATAAGTTAGTGAAGTGCGAAGTAAGCAACTATACAGCATACAAGGATACACCTCCAGAAGCCAGAATAACTAACAGTGATGCTTTAATTGCAAGTCATTATTATAGGAAATGTTAATATTGCTTTATGTACCTGCTAAATTAAATGGCGTTTTAGAATAAAGACGCCAAATTTAGAATAGTTATGTATCCTAAACTTAATTATAAACAAAAATTGTTAATGTTACATTATATGTCAAGATAGAAATCTGAATTGAAAGTCGGTCTGACCAGGATATGTTCTCTACCACACATATTGATATGTTCACACTCAAAATGCATTATAATGTACTTTTTGATTACATGAATTATCTTTAGATATGACATTATTACATAAACATTTTGTGCATCTGATGATATCATTCTTACTTTATTCATTTGCTCTTATACATATACTCGAACAGAACGCACTTACACGTCAAATGGAAAGATGTTTCTTATTCTAGGTATGTTGTTCTTGCTCTCCAGTACAAGTTTTGAATGTATGTTACAAATTTAAGAAAATTGAAAAAAAAATCGCTCTAATTCGCGATACATGATTAAGTTTATGCCAAGTAGATCGGGTCACGGTATACAGCGTGTTTTTTGCAGCTTACACCCTTACCTGTTTTATAACATCATTGAATCAATACACTAGCAGTGCTATAAATAGATTTTGAATACCCACATCGATCCGGTCAACATATGTGATAAAAGCAATACACACGTATATTTTACCTGCCACACAGGTATTAGGAAATATATCATAGGACTTTCCCGACATCATTCTTAGTGTACCTGTACTTGGCAACATATAAACATACTGAAGCTATATACATTGCATAATCTAGAGGACTATCGCTTGGTCACTGGGTTTAACGTGGGTATGGGGGTTAAAAATCTGGAGATAGAAATCAATGGAGACCAGTCAGTGTTCTACCCTGGTCAGACGGTAGAGGGACATGTGAGTTTGGAGGTGGAGGACGAGACTAAAGTGAGAGGTAACCCTTTGTTTGCAGCACATCATTTTGTTTGCAGCACATCATATAACAGTCTGGATTTCGATGAGGAAGCGTGGCATTGATGATGTACAACAGTTCGATCGTCTTAGCCATTGGACATTATAGTACATCATGCTGTTAATTGATATTATATTTAAATCGGAAAATCAAATTATTGGAAGTTACTTTTTAGTTTTGAGGTAGTTATACATAATTGACTACTACATATAGGGCAAAGACGTATTTCTAACAGTGTGGACAACATGTTGTCGAATTTTCCCTTGGTCAAGACACAAACTGAATAAATAAAATTTACATATGAAGGGCAGTAACGAATTTTCATAAAAACATAAACAATGAACACACAGATAAACTACAGGGACAATAATTGACTATTACATTTATAAAAGTTTAGTAAATCTAACAAATCTTGACTGAAGCTTACTCTAGATTAGTATGTAGTACCTCAATTATCCCAGTTATGGCTGAGGAGATATTTGTTTAAAATCCATCCACAACAAAGAGTGAGTTATACCATATTTTGCCATGATCACACTTATCGAAATGTTTGACCAGCATCGTAGAAGTAAATATGCTTTATTTATCTATGTAAAATTATGTACATGTATGTGATATGTCAAAAATTCTGCTTGATTTGTCAGTAGGAAAATTATAGCTTTGGATCGCCCCCTGACTTTGTTGTGGGCTAGTTTTGCAGGTGTAAATTAGACAGGTAAACGGAAACAGGGTAATAACACTAATTCACTACTTACCTGCATGCAATGTGTAGTACGACTCTCGTATTTCTGATCTCTTGGGTAGATTATCCTTGCCTGCACATACACATATACAGTCTCTTATAAATCCAGTATGTGTAGGTAGTATAAATCAAAACCATTTATCCGTGTACTGGTTAAAGCGATAGTGATGAATAAAAGTATTGTTAGAAAATGGTTTTTAATTTAATAGTTTACACCTCATAGAATGTATAGATTGTAAATACGCTATGTGTGTATAATCGATTTCAGTTGGGAGGCCGGTCAAGTAATATGTATGTTATCGGCACTTAGTCAATAAAAATCAATGGGATTATGTGAATATTGCGAAATCATTACATTGTACAGGTAATACACTTACAAGCCCAAAGTGCCGAATTACATTACTTCTAGTTACATAACTGTTATTATTATTAATAAGAAATGTGCTATAATACGTCGATTCGCGATACCTAAATGACGTTAGTAAAGTAGCATTTACCGTCAATTAGTCCAACCTTTGGGGAACTGTGACGTCAAATTTTGACATGATTTATGGCACGTCACAATCAAGGGAAGGTGTGACAAATTGGCGGTAAATAGTACGCTATTAACGTCGTTTTGGTACCCCCATGGTAACTCGAAACCGATATATTGTTTTGTTTACAGTAGTATATACAATGTATTCATTTTGTTTCAAGAATTCGTTAAAGGGTCATTTCAAATTCATAATTTTATCCCAAATGGTTAGTGGCTTAAGATCAAAGTGTGATAATTTAGATATTCGATAAAGCAAGAGTGAATTATTAAAGAACTTGAATAGATTAGATAGATTTTATGAAGATATAACAAAAAAATCTGAGACTACTCTATTGAAGCGGTTTATGATGAAAGTACAATTATATTTTGTGTAATCACTTCAGAATTCCAAATTCATTTTGGGACTCTTTTTTTCAATGCAATCATTACGCTATTTTTTCAGCCAATCAGAAGAGACGTTGTCAACGACGAATCCAGATTTTTTTTCTTTATCGGCCGATAAAGTAAATTTTTAAGGAAATGAAATTTCTCGCTAAAAACTGAAAAACAGGAAAAATGAATTTTATTATCATCTTTTATCTTTATACATATTTTAGAGATACGATTGCGTTTTCGCGGATATGCAGACGTTTACTGGACTGAAACTAAAACTCGGGGAGGCGGCAGATATCAAGTCACCTATACAGAATTCTACACCAACCATGAAACTTATTTCAACCGCATCACAAAGCTCCTTGTTCCAGGTAAGTGAGACGGACGTAAATGTAGATGTGTGCGGCTTTTATAATGAAAACAGTACAAACCTTTATCGATAGTTATCACGTTTGGGTCTGTTCAATCGACCAAGACTATCAAGTTTTCGAGATATATGCCTTTACATTATTATCTCATGGTTACATTAAGTTGTAACACTTCAAGAGACATTCAAATATTTTGGCAATTGTGTACTCTTATAAATATATATATATATATATATTTTTTTGCATCAATTGCGAAACAATTTATATAACCTATACATATACAATCAAATCACTTTCAATGCCATGGATGTAAGCACGGTCTTAACACTGTTGAACACTGTTGACATGATATGCAATAGCAAGCTCTGCTGTGCTTAAATACTAATTCAATACCCCACATGAACAAGGAGTGTTGTATTATGAATTCTTCACATACATAATATGATAATGTATATTAAACAATAGTAAAATGGATATTGATTTGACTAAGAATTAAGATAACACAAATGAAATAGCGCTAGTATGAAACATTGCAATAAAGTGCGTTGCTCTAATCAAATCGAAGTTTCCAAAATACCATTTTTATACAACGATCGATTTACAATGTACACTATATTGTTCATTAATTAGCTAACAAATGTACACATTCCGTCATTGTATATTACAGAGTTAGACCCTTACGGGTAGGTTTCCATTGTAACATCACTGCTTTGTGGGCACAATTCACGTCGTTTTTTCCAAAAAGTAAGACGTTACGCCCGTAAAACATGACGTCACAAACAATACCATCACACAAAGGCAGATAACTCTGTAATATGCAAATTCAAAAAAAAAAGAAAAAAAAAGAAGAAGAAGTAAATACAGTACAACTTGTATACTATATATATAATTTTTTAGATCGTAGAGAAAGCCAGCTAATCATGCAGCCAGGAAAATATACGTACACCTTTAGTATGAAGCTTCCTGACAAATGTGCTACATCATTTGAGAGTAACATTGGGCGTGTTCGATACTACCTTCAAGCGATTGTAGTCAGACCTTGGGCCTTTGACACTGTACGTTACCATCCCTTTACTGTGATACAGCTGCTGGACTTGAATTCACGTGGTGATGCTTTGGTAAGTTGTTAAACAGTATTCCGTTTTTGCATATTACAGAGTTAGCTCACTTACTGGTAGGTATGGTAAGGTATCCGTTGTGAAATCATTATTTTGTGGGCGCAATTCACATCGTTTTCTCTTTTTCTCAGAAATATGACGTTACGGTCACAAAAATAGCCGGCTATAGATCTATTTGCAAAATTTATACAAATTAAGACATGTACCCTACAAACATAGCATGCATATTATTATGATATGGTAACAATGACATACTGGAATAAATTAGAAATAGTCCTTTTCATCAGATAGTACATCTTGCTGACAATACTGTATAATAACGGTATGAACATCTGAATGAGAATAAAATGGACATTAAAACGTTATGTTGTATGATAAGATGATACGAAATAATAAAGAAGAGGGAAAATTACTACTACGTAAAAACAAATAGGCCGTAATTATTAGGTTATGGCTGGGTAAGTTAGATATAAACATACTATACTGATATCTTATGATAAAAAGTCTGTCATCCCAAATAAGGAAACAATAACGCAACATCACACCAATGAAAATAAATCGCCGCCAAATTGTTTCAAGACCGAGTAAAGTAGAATAGATGTGCTTTAAGTTTCTAGTTAAATATTGGCAAAATGGTCACAGACGTACATCATGTCTGAAATTCAACAATTTTAAAATAACTACAGTAAATAAATTTTTAATATATTGAGGCTATTTCACCTCGTTTACAGAAACCAGCCAGTAATTCTGGATCAAAGATGTTATGTTGCTTGTGCTGTAAGTCCGGACCAATCACAGGGAATCTCCATCTCGATCGAATCGGATATGTACCAGGAGAGAGAATCACTGTACGAGGGGAGGTCTGCAACCACAGTCGTCGAAAAATGAAAAATCACCAAGTCAACCTCGTGATGGTACGTTATATTTATCATGGTTATCTAATGCTTACACCTGCATCTATATTACAGGAGTTACTATCACTGTCGTCATATCCAACCCTGGACTATGTCATACCAAAACTGAAGGTATGTCAGAAAAAAAGAAAAAAAAACCTGACCAATCCCAGGCCTATTGAGAAATTTTGTAACAGGGAGCAATGCCATACAATGTACCGTTTGTCGACTATTTTGATCAAATGACCAATGGTTAAGCTGTTGTCGCAGACATAATTTCGTTTACTATGCCATAATCAAGGGAGATATATAACGACAGTGATAGAAACCTCCGAAATATCGAGGAAGCACTTATATATTTGATTGCAGTGGGTACTATAGGAACATTAAGCGTTATAAATAGTTAAATCCAATAAAACAACAGTAGATATGACATTGTTCTTATCAATGTCCTCGGTACGTTGGTTTTGTTATTCTATATGGACTTCGGTTTTAATATTTTTAAAAACAAACATCACTTCAGATCGGGTAGGAAAAATTTATAGTTGAAATCGAAATACAAATAATATCTTTTACTATATCTACTAGCAATATTCATGGAATTTCTATTTACGCTTTGTAATATCAATGATCTTAATATACTCATCTTCTATTAAGGAAATTTTCGTTAATTACCGCTTCTAGGTTGCAAGTTATCACGCTACATCAAAGACAAAAAAAGTCGAGACAAAGATAGCAGAGCTACGTCAGCTGATGATAGACCCAGGCGACACGGAATACTGGAATGGGGAAAGCTTAGTTGTACCACCAGTTCCTGCTTCTGGTCTGCCGGGCTGTAGAATTATATCCATCGACTATAAAGTGGAGGTTTAGAATTTTTGTATTAATATTATAGTAATCACACAGTAATTCATACATGTATTGATATTGAATATAGCTTATCACACCTCTTTATTGTCGAGTGTTGGTACTCTGATTGGTACCATTTATACAAGTGCAGAATTAATATTGTAAAAGTGGAAATTTTCGAGAGACGGAATTAGATTTACGCTTATTTTGCGAAAGCCGTTTGATCGCGAAACTTTCTCCTACGCGTTATATTTTGTACGGGTATGAGATTTGTTGGTAAAAGTATAAAAGTGTGTTTATCGCGAAAATAACAACACCGCGAAAGTTTTTTATGCATGAAATCGCAAAAATAAGCTTTCGCGAAAATATCCACGTTTACAGTATCATGAGAGGTTTGGAAGACGGCGCTCGTGTCCTAAAACTTAAAAATATTAAGTAAAATATACCTACGTGTTGTTTCCAACGTCAAATAACGTCTCGTTGTAAGATTGTTTTCAAACACCCAAGATCCAACACATCCTGTGTTACTTCTCACGATCGTTTTTCTACGATGGCCCATATCAGCCGACATGGTAACTGCTTTACTAAACTGTAGTTGTACACACATTTGTGGTGATAGTCATGGCAACTGCTTTAGTAAAAAACACTTGCCAACGAGTTTTGTCATTTTACTCGTTTGGCAACTGCTTTACTAGAGTAACTGTTTTGTCATCCTTACGCGTGGCCCATATCAGCCGTATTGGCGAGTGTCTGGCTTTTGAGACATTAACATTCCACGCCGATATCAAGCCGAGTTTGATGCCGTACAGGTGTGCTGATTAAATTACCTTTGAAACCAAAATGATACTATACGACACAAGACAAAGGCGATTAAGATTATATACAAATAACATAGCCATAGGTGGTAACAAGTTATTGTACGGTAATTAACGGTAAACTAATTTTGAGAGCCAGTGTAACGTTGAAAATGGACCTCCGTTGAAAATTGACCTCGGGTCAACTTTCAACGTTGAAAACGGACCCCGAATGCCGTTGAAAATTGAACATGCCGTTGAAAATTGACAATGTCTAGGGTCAATTCTCAACGGCAGGTCTGTTGAAAAATGACCGTTGAAAAATGACCTTGGCAAATTCTCAACAGATAATCTGTTGAAAAATGACCTTAGTACATACACATATATAGCTGTTGCACAAACATTCTCGAATACTATTCCTAATATTCCTAATTCCTATTCCTAATATAAGCGCCCCTTCTGTGCTGGTATTTAAATTACGTAATCACCATGATTTGATTTGAAATTTAGTATTGTTATAATCGTAAACAAATACTATGTTGTGTTGGTGTTGTGTGTTGTGGTGTTGTTGTGTGTTGTTGTGTGCTATGTTGTTGTGTGTTGTTGTATGTTGTTGTAAAATGTTTTGTTGTGTGTGTGATGGTGAATGTTGTTTTATGATGTTTTTGTGTTGTTGTATGATTTTCTGTTGTGTGTTGATGTGTTGTTGTCGTGTGGTATTGTTGTATGTTGTGTGTTGTGGTTTTTTGTGGTGTTGTCGTGTTGTGTTTTGATGTGTTGTGTTGTCGTATGATGTTGTTGTGTGTTGTGGTGTTGTGTGTTGTGTTGTGTGGTGTGGTATTTGTTGGTGTGGTGTGTTGTGAAGTGTGAATTTTCTGTATGTACTCTGGCTTTCCACTACCTCCTGAACCTGGCACGTCCTAAAATGACCCTGACTGTTAATAGGACATAAAGCAAAAATAAACCAAACCAACCTAATGCCGACAAACTGTCCGACAACGTTTTGCTAATTTCTGCACTTATTTTCTTCATTATATCGTAAAAAATCGATAAAAATGTACAAAAAAATAATCTTGGCTTTTGATAAAAACAAAGACCTGGAATTTTGGCATTCATTTTTTCCAAAGCAAGATAGATAGATAGTCGACTAAGGCCAGTCATCGGAAAGTTAGGTTACGTACTAAAAAAACAGAGTTCTTATGGGGTCACCTTCCAACGGGGTCCATATTCAACGGGTCGGTGTGAAAAGTGCGCTCAATGTTCAGTTTTCAACGGTTTTTGGGGTCATTTTTCAACCTTGAAAAATGACCCGAGGTCAGTTTTCAACGGGGTCAATTTTCAACATTACACCGGATGGGGAGAGATTACAGCCATAGGATAGGGACAAATAAATAATAGCTACATTTTGTATGTAGATTATCTCTCCTTAGTTTGAAACTTAATCAGACATGTATACTTAGTAGAGACAAAAAAATCGAGCCAAATTTCAGTGATTTTTTTCCCAATATACTAGGGACTGGTTGCCAGTCTAGGAGGGAAGCTAATTTAATGCAGGCATTCAACTCACCTAAATCTCTCATTATATGCCCCTACCTAGGGAAAACCCAAAGTTTTACATGATACCTAATATTATTAAAGATGACGGTTAGATATCGGCGTGGAATGTTAATTGTCTCAAAAGCCAGACACTCGCCAATACGGCTGATATGGGCCACGGATAAGGATGACAAAACAGTTACTCTAGTAAAGCAGTTGCCAAACTAGTAAAATGACAAAACACATTGGCAAGTGCTTTTTACTAAAGCAGTTGCCATGACAATCACCACAAATATGTGTACAACTACAGTTTAGTATGTCATGTCAGTTGCCATGTCGGCTGATATGGGCCATCGTATTTTTCAGCATTTAAAATGTAGTGCAAAAAGGAAACATCCATATTCTAGCTCACCATTCAATGTCCCTATCAAATAAAAACTATTATTTCTTTAAGAAAGTAACACGTCAATAACCAGCCCTCATAGTTTATTACTACATGTGTTGTATAACTCAATTAAGATTAGAAGCGCAGTTTTTAGTGATGAGACGCTGACCACATATATACGATTCTCTGAAGGGTGTTTAGTCCAATAATCAAACATGTGCACTCGCCAAAGTGATTGTTTATTTCATTACAGTTGAGGGTTGTCCCTACTGGACTCGCTCTGGACCTAACTGTTCCAATCCGTGTAACGATCGGAAACATACCACTGAAATCAACTGTCGAGCAGAATGGAATACCTACAAAAAAGCCTGTCCTTCCACCAATTACCCCGTCCATGGCTAATCCTTCAGCTCCGCCTCCGTCATATAGCGAAATCTACCACAATGACGCGGCCTACCCACCGCCACCAGAAACATTGATGCCGTCAGATATACGTAAGTTTGGCTGATTATAATGGTTTGACATTTGGCGGACATATTTCTTTATTGTTTTCAGTATAGTCCTTTGAAGTGCACACTTTCTATTCCGTCTTTGCATGTTACAGAGTTAGCTAGCTCCCTTGCGGGTAAGTATCTGTTTTTACGTCATTATGTTGTGAGCTCAATTCACACCATTTTCTCCGAAAATTATGACGACGAATCACAGATAGCTCTGTAATACTTTAGTATGCAATTACAGAACAGGCTTTCTAATTACTTTTTTTGTTCTGAAATGACTCATTCAATATATATTAACATAAAAGCCTGAAAACGATCGGCATCAGAAATGTTTTTTGTTCCATTAAAGAGATAAAAACCACACCAAAATGTTTCATGTTTAATCGATTCAAAGCCATAGTTGTTACATGTGTCGTCCAATATACGTTTTTTTGGATGGATAAAAAGGTTTAGACATTTGGCAGAAATCCTCTTAATTAAGTTAAGTTTCCTATACCGCTTTTGAGGATACCCTTTCATTACTATCGCGCTATACCGTTCTGAAAAGCATTCAATCCATGTATAGCATCAACGGCTGACAAAAAATGTTCTTTTCTAATAGCAGTCAACTATGTCAATGCGGCACCGCCATGTATACATCAGTGGCCCTGTACAGCAACACGCCTTATACAAGGTTTCGCACTTTTCATACTCGTGATTCTGTAATATTCATGAATATCGCAAATAATTCATTTTATACAGTAAATGTTGTGCTTGCAGCGCCACCGTCATATGGTCGCAGTGTACTAGGGGCTATGTCTGGAGATTATCATGAAGGGAAAGGATTCGGTAGCAGGACAAGCAAGGTGGTTTCTTCTAACAAAGTCCAGTCCGCTGACCAGCCGGCCAACCCCACGTGGGCACCAGTTTATCCATACTACGACTGGAACCGTCCGGACGCCAATTTTACCGTCACGGAAAATGGCAAATAGAAATATCTTGCTGACGTCCAACTTCACGACATTGTTAACCAGCATTAGTAGATTTATGTAATTCGGTTGAACACATTTTTTCGTTACTGATATCAATATTACCTTGCATACATTTCTTATCACATTGTATTACGTTGTTCGTTTCAATTAGTCCTTGAAAGGAAATGTTAAATCAAGATTTTTAATACATTGTATATTTTTAATCACTTTAATTAGTCCTTGATAGGAAATTTGAAATCAATATTTGTTTGAATACACTTTGTATTACTTCCATTGGCCATTTTAAGGGAATGTTAATTCAATATTCGTTTGAATATATTTTGTATTAATTGCATTAGCCATTGTAAGGAAATGTTTTAATATTCACTTGAGTTCATTTTGTTTTACTTTGATCAGCCCGTGTACGGAAATGTTAGAATTATTAGCTGTGCTACTCAAAACAGCTGCTCGGTATTTTATAGTAGAAATTATATATATTTTGATTGAGTGACAAATGACAAGAGTACGAATTTAAGATATTACTATGTATTGAGATATTCAAAAACAATTAACTTTAACTTCTGTTATTTCTGAACTTGTATACGTCTCTTGAAAGCTGAGCTAACTTCACTTAATTTAGTATCATAATGTTAAATAAATAACAACTCATTGTTGTTCGGTTGTGCCATATTATACATTTTAACACGTTTTTATTTTTGTCAATTTGTATTAGGACGGTTGTTGGTAGTATCAGAGGCCGGGTGAAGAAAGGAGTTTCACAAATACATCATTTCCCGTCAAATGATTTCTTGAGTGTTATTTGGCCTGGTCTGCTTATAGATTTTTTTTTATTTTGCCTCTTGCTCTTGCCTACTAAATAATTTATCATCTACATATCACATATCTAATTCTACAGATGGCTCTATGTTGGATATTTTCAAAGGAAATTTGGCTTACTTTAACCGATTTGACCAAAGTTAATCAAAATTTATAAATATTTTACAATGTGAAAAACATTAACACTAGTGTGTCTATAAATATCATATAAAGCATATGTTCAGGGTTTGTATAATGTTTTGCGTAGCTAGGAAAACAACTTGGCAAAGCTACGAACAAATGATTTTGATTATATTGTATAGAAGGGAATGAAGATTGATTTTCACCTATTGAATTTTGTTTTTGTCTACAAGCATTATATAGTGGGAATTATATCATCCTTTTTATTCTAAAATTACTTAGATTTTTGTGGTTCTATGTGGGACATTTTTACTGAAATTTGGCTAATTTTAGGAGAGGTGTCCATAGTTGGACTACATGCTCGAAGTTAAATTTTCTAACTTTTGTACAATGTGTTAAACATGGTTGTGTCTATATAAAAACCATTTCATTAATTTAAGACATCTGTTCAGGGCTTGTACACTGTTCTTGCATAGCTAGGAAACACCGCGGCGAAGCCGTGAACATCTTATTTTAATTGTATTGCATAAAATCAAGACAATTATTCATTTTATGATATTGCCTATCATCTGTTCAATGTGTGAGTCGCACGTTTGTATTATGTAAGTTCGTAGTCTAACAGTACACTTCAATATACATGTATATTTTCCCATTCTGAAACTAGTTTTTTCTGTTTATTAAATGAAAAAAACTTTTTTGTTTCACATTTGATATATTTGAAGTCTTCATATTATTACTGAATGACATTTCCAGTCAGTTGTCGGTAAAAAAATGTTATTATGTTAACTTTAAGTTATTGTGATTCGACTGGAACTATTGAGCACTTCTAAAAGTGTGTACTTATTGATCAATTGACTACAAATACGCGGGAAAGTATTGATTGAAAGCATTCTGATCGTGTTCAGTGCACATAGAAATACACTGTATGTGATTATGCTCCATTACGTAACTTTATATTCATTCTACTGTGTAACATGAAATGTTCGCGTGTAGACATTTTCGTGGTTTTAAGCTTGCAAAGCATTTCGTATGTGGAAATATTAAGAAAAAAATCAGCGTGGTTTTTTTTTATTCGTGGTTCCATAATACCCAGGGAAACACTGACAATAAGTGTGTACTTTAAAAAGTACCTGTATACGTAGCTATCGGTGAACATGTTCAAAGTACCATTACATTTGTGTTAATCCTAGATTTTTGTGAAGACGTTTACCATTACTGTTACCTACAATGTAAGTCTTTAGAAATATGTTTGTGTATATAAACCTTACCGCTGCGAGGATTTAAAGTTTTCTGATTATGGCAATGGAATATTCTTAATTACTCTAAACGTGGAGATTCTAATCCCTCGCCACCCCATTACCCCCTCTCTTACATCCCCCACTATCTCACACATGTCCTGATTCTACTGTAATAAGTTTCTATGGCATAAAATGTTTTATTTTAATTTATTTACACTTGTCCGTCACGTTTGTTTACAGAATGTTTGTCATCTCTTATTTTATTTGTTTTATGTTTTAAATGTTTGTAATTTGTGCTTTAGAGGGCTCCATGTAATATCCAATGAGGTTTTCTTAATCGTCAATAATGAAATGTTGCTTTTTTTTTAATGTAATTTGCATTTTATTGATTTTCACCATGAACTCAACAGTGCATGTAATACACATTTGTTTAAGAATACAGTGTATTGGTACAAACTCTCAAAATGTAAACTTGTAAGTAAAATATTCTTAGAAGATTTAGGTTGTATTGTACATGTATGTAAAGCACAATCGTCATTCCAACAGAGTTCATTATAGTATTTTTCACTACGTTTCCTAAATAACTGGAAGAAATTTCTTTTGTACAAAAAGGAAATGTACTATTTTTCCCGTCTACATATTAATTTTGTGTTGATTCCTATTTTGATAACCAGCTAGAGTTCTCTCATTGAATGACTTATACTAGTTAAAAGGCCCATTACCTTTCCGAAAAAAAGTAGTTTCTTAAAAACAATAATAGCATAAGCAAAGTTCATATCGATGGCCTTAGAGAAGGTTACAACACCAATTCCTGGAGATGTTAATGGTGGAGATTCCTTTCGCTATTTTGCAGTGATATGCAACTAACGCGTGATAATTAGAATGACAACGGGAAATATAAGACGACCCGAGTTATAAAAATAACTTTTCATTATGTTAATTAAATTGTTCATAAGAATATGATAAGCTAAGTATTAACGGTAAGCTAATAAATTTCGCAACTGGACAAAATTTATTAACAATCTCGTTTTATATTCCCATTAAAAAAACTAAAAGCCGTTTCGGAAAAGCTATGGGCCTTTAAAAAAAAGTAGATTTTCTACCATTTTTATTTCCGTTGCTTAGGTGCAAATTCAATGTACTAGAACATATTATGCCCATGTTCCGTCCATCATTTGTCTTATGCCTAATATTCTAAACATTTCAACTGTGATATATTTTTGGTATATCTGAAATCATGCTCTAGTCTTTAATATAACTGTGCTTTATCTGTAATTTATATATGGTTTGTAGCAATAAGTGCTGATTTTCAAAAAGTCATCATAAAACTGTTATCATGTGACGTTAACGTTGAGCTTTATATAATGTTAATATTTATGCTTGTGTATTTTTATACAGATTTTTTTCCATTTCGTCATGTTAATGTTTTACATGTACACCCCAAACTGTATTATACACTTGTTTAGTAAACATATTTGAACGTTTGATTGCTTCACTTATATATCTTAAAACAATTAATCAAAGAAATAACATTTTGGAATTTCATGTTCGTCTTAGACATGAAGCAATCTTTACGGTACAGGCGCGTAGCGCTACCAAAGACCCCCGTATTCCCGTGCATCCACACTATTCCCCTGTTTATTCCGGTTACATTAATTTTTTTCCACACAGTTTTTGTATAAGAACCAATCAATTTACCTGTATAAAAAATCGTACTATTAAGAAATCGTAGATAGTTGTACGGCGATCGCCATGGAGACTTCCATACTGCTTGACTTCATTAATTACATTAGTTTAAACATATTTTATTGCATTAATAAACAAACGGATTGGGTACAAGTTATTGCAACTTATATACACACCCTTTCCACAATATGGTACAAAACATACAAGTATACGCAATTTGTCCAGAGAGAGAGAGAGAGAAGAGAGAGAGAGGTGGGGAGGGGAGAGGGTTGTAACTTATGCTATCAATACTAGTATATAAGTATTACACAATTAAGTAAATTAACAATACATGACTGAGAATGAAGCTATAAAATATAAAATAAAAAAATATAAAAGTGGCCACAATTGGACTGTAGTTTTGTTTGTTTGAGTTTTACGGCCCATCGACAACTAAGGTCATTTAGTCTCATTCGTGTCTCACAATACAAAATGTTCGTCTCATTCCTGATTATCCTTCTGTCTTTGTCACACCGGTCCTTCCACGTTTCCATAAACATTCCTCTTAGTACCAACCGGGCCACCTCTATATTAAAACTTTTATAACATTATCATTGGTTCAGAATTACAATAATACTAGCATAAATCATTTTTTATGAGATATCGAACAAAATGAAATTTAAAATGAAATTAAAGTTACGTATATTTTGCAGTAGACTTGGTTTCAAAATCTATGACTGGCTTTAATGAAATTTTGCACATGTAGAAATATTTCAGAGTTTGAGTCGCTAGATAAATTTTCATTTCCAAATAAAAGCAGATCTAAGTCGCAAGCTACATCTAAATTCATGTCATTTAGGCGTTCCAAAAGTATATTTCTCATTAATTACATGCCACTATACATCGTATACATGAACAATTCATTTCATTATATCGCGTTTCTATGACATTTTTTGTTGTCGACTTCCAACTGTATTGAAATTGTTTTTAACTTATACACATGGTCCTGTGAATGTCATCCTCGATACTGTAGGGGTCCCGATCACTTACGATCTCTACACCCCTGGACTATCTCATTGTAGAATCGGAGGCAGCTCAGCGGAAAACAGCTGAACCAGTCACAGGCCTGCAAACATTTCCTTTGAAGACTAAAGAGAGTGACGCCCAGTACAAAAGCCAACCACGGTGTATCGTAATAAAACGGCTCTTTTTATGTACACAAACGGCTTAATTACCTGTTCTGTTTTGTTTCCTCAAATTTTTACTTTGAGATAGTCCAAGGGTGCAAGATCGTAAGTGATCGGAACCCCTGGAGCGTCGAGGATGCTTGAAGGTAGATATAACAGAGACATGCTTTTCCTATTTTTAGAAACATCAAGTTAATATTACGCAACAAAATGTACTATTATGTCATAATTGCGTTGGGCTAATCAGGGTAGTGTCCTATGGCCATTGTTTTTCTTGTAAGTTGCAATTGCATCCACTTTTTTCAAAAAAATCCTAATTAAAATTTACAGACGGTTTATTCTTTGATTTAGTGTTCATTATTGGAAAATTAAATTCTACACGAATTATTGCCTTCTGAAAAGTCAAATTAAGAGAAATTAAATGTAAATTTGATGATGCGGGTCGAGTTATTTTCCCTGTCTAATCTTGAATGTTAGGTGTTGTATGTAACTTCATATTAGGCGAACAACATAATATGTTCTTATTATTATAAGAATAGAGTAAATAAACAATCAAGACAATGCATTATGATTTTGATAAATTTTAATTATGATATTTCCCTAGTAAATAAACAATCAAGACAATGCATTATGATTTTGATACATTTTAATTAAGATATTTCCCTTGTAAATAAACAATCAAGACAATGCATTATGATTTTGATACATTTTAATAAAGATATTTATATTTCCTCCTGTGTTGTGCGTATTAGCTTCACACAAAAGTTAAATCACTGTATTCTCAAAGTGTTATTTTTCACAAATGCTGTGAATAAATTTACAAACATGTATTCAATATCACCCAATAACACATTTTTTTGTTGATCACAGCAAGTAAATGCTGATAGATTATATTTGCCCCAGAAAACTATGAAAACATTGTATAGCTAAATGCTTTTGTATCACTATTTTTGGCTACAACTTAACGAATAAATTAAAGAGATTGATTAAGCCTTTGGAAATTTGATAGTACTTCAATGCTAATCTTTCCATTTTATGTGTCATTAAGCAAGCAGGGAACGAGTAGAACAAAATAATCATCCAAATTATGACATGCACCTACTTAGGAGTATCTGTACTCAACAAAGAACTCCATAGTAACACCTCATCCAAGGTGCAATTTCTTTCCTATTTTATCTTTGTAGTTATCATATATATACATTCTTTGCCTGGTCAACAAGCTTAGTCATTTTGCACTAAAACACGATTCCGCTAAATTGTAATTCCTGTACTATTTCAGTATAGCAATTTGTACTAATGCTGAAATTACCACTTGTAAAATTGACTTGTTATATGGCATGGATTTGGACTGGGGAAAATTCAGAACTGTTTAGGAACAAAGGAATACTCATCAAAGCAAACGTTAGATGGCTATCACTAAATCATGGAACAAACTAAAGCATGATGATGACGCTTTTTCATATTCATTGAAGTATCACTCCCTTAAAAACATCTCTTTCACCAACTTATTCATGTACATAATAAAACAATTATCACTCTTACAAACTTTGTTCATGCACAGAATCAAGCCAAAATACAATTCTACCATTTGTTGAATATGTTATTGCAGTGTTTTCCTAAATAAACGTACAGTCAAACCTGTCTATAGAGATCACCTAATTGATTCAGAACAAATGGTCTTTAAATACAAAGCAACTTGTTTGGAAATTGAACATTTCTGGGACTCTAAGAAAGTGGCTTTAATAAGCAGGTGGGCTTCATACAGATGTGTTTGCTTATTCAGGTTTGACTGTATTTATTTTAGCAAAAGTTCTTCAACAGAGCTGCAAAACTTTACCAGAACAACCATTCATATGTTGCAAAGTGGTTATCACACACTTATAAATAAACCAGCACTTTTTAATATTTCTCCCTATACCCCCCCTCCCCCTCCCAAAAAAATTAAATAAAAATGACAATGTAAGTTAGATACATCCTCTGTATATTCTTGTTTAAAATTTCTTCCTCAATCCTTCTATTTCTAAAAGATCCATTGCCAGAGATTGCCTTTCAATGAAATGTCATGTATGCTTGGGCCATGATACTAAAATTGACCATTAGGTGAACTACGAATTAAACTCATTTCTGTCATAACTTATGTTAACAATCTCTGATACAAAATCAAATGCTGGTGATTTTTTTTCTCTGATCTCATTTGTGATACATCACAATTGGAGATTTTCAAAATTCCACAAAAAAAGATTGATATCTACACATTTTGTTATTTCCAGAAAGAGTACACGGCTTACTGTTTCTTATGAAGAAATTCCATCCTTGAAACTTCTACAATCTTCTTAGAACTCTTCATATGAAGTATATTGGGTTCATGTTTTAGAAAGTGTCAGTGAATTGCAGAGCGGATTTGACATCATCCTTCAAGTCATTTGGAAAACTGCTTCTCGATGCCATTCTAAATCACTGCTCCTTACTGGCAAAAAGGACCAATGAGTTTATAAAAATAAGGCTTCTTAAACTGGTTGCCAAGCAAGAAATATGAGCACATTATGGATAAGTTTATGGTGTTATATAAAGTCTTCATCATAGAGGTCGTCGTAATGTCCCGACGAGGCAGCAGCTAGATCTCCGAAATCTCCATCTCTTTCAGACTTTATCGTTACTTTGATTTTCTTCTTTTCTTTCTTTTTTAATTCCTAAATAAAAAAGAAACAGCAATCGTAAAGGTCTGTGATGAAAATTATCTTATTCAACCAAATAAGTGCTCCCGTCTTGATAAAAGCCCTCCCCATTTTTGAGGCCATATTTTCACTTTCCTTGAATTAAATACATACTGAAACTGTGAAAACTGTAGGTTTCTTTATTTGATGGCTTTTGCAAATTGACTCATAGTAATAGATAACAAACAAATAACATCATATGTAAAATAAGGGAGGGATGCTGGATGCTTAACAGGACAAAACAGGATGGACAAAATGCAGACTTGATATCTCATCTTTTCACATTACAAAGGTATCTCCCTTGAAGGAAATTATCAATATTTTGACATCATTATCTTATGAGTGAAACCTATCTCTTAATTTTTTTTGTCTTTTCTTTTCTATAAAACATGATGTTCTGCTTGCAAACGCACGGCGTCACAATAAATTCCTACCTGCAAAGGCAGATAACTCTTTAGTATGCAAAGACTGAATAGTCCCATTCAGCAATACTTACTCTTTGTTGCTTCTGTTTTTCTTGATAAATAGTCGTTATACAGGTCCCCACCTTCCGTACATCTTCTGTTTCAACTGGAAAAACAAAGATGCTACATCATCAATCTATTATACATTGATCACGATCACATAGATCTTTTAGGAAAAAGATAATGTGTCATTTAAGTTCAAAATATGCATTTGTTACATTATCACTAGTTTTTGGGATAACCGACATAAAAGTAAAATCTAACCCAAATATTAAATTAGTGTTATGAGAAATGTCAAATTTTTACCTATACCAGAAAAAGACAAAAAAGAAAGAAAAAAAAAAACAAAAAAAATGGCCAGAAATTTGGACCAGCAAGGACTGAGAGTAAGCCAGACCGAACAAGATTTTGACAGACTTGCCCACCAGTGTATATTTTGCGCATCAATTTTTTTTGGGAAAAACGATGTCCAGGGAGCCAAAAAATCGATGTATAAAAGTGGCAATTTTAATGCAAAACATTCCCATCAAATGCTTGACAACTTGCACAATCAAAAGTTGTATTAAGAAGAAATAATATACTAAAATTGCCTTGTGTTTGTTTTCTTTTATTGGCCATCTAACCTGAAACTGTCTGTGAAATGTCTTGTAGATGCCCAAAAAATCAGCGGTGCGCCGTACTCCGTGAACATGTCAGTATTTTTGGTATGCTTAAAAAATGCTTTTGGGGTTAGATATATCATTTACAGGTAATGTGATTTGATTGTCTGTAATAAAAAAAATACTTACGAGTGAGAACTATATCTGTAAATAACTTTTCTATAAAGGAAACATAATGTTTGGATTTCTGAAAAAAGAAAAAAAAAGATAGAGAATATATTATATATGTTGCAAATACGAGACTAAAAAAATTGTTGATAAAGGAAGCTAATTTTACAAATTGAAGTCTCCCACTATATGTACCAAACGCTTGTTCTTCTCTCTGCTTGTATACTATACCTCAGGTTATAAACAGAGAGCCTTGCCTTACAAGATCTTTTTTTTTTTTTTTTAAACTGAGGTCAAAGTCAAAATATAGGACACAGTGACCTGATTTTGATACAAGTCAGCAGTCTCAGCTAGATGGACCAACATACCAAAGCTCCAATGCCTTATAGTATTGGAGATAGTGTTGACAAGACTCAACAGCCAAACACCAGAAATATAATTACTAACCTGCTTTTAGTAACAATTAAATATCAGACAGTTTAATACTCACATCAAAGTATGTAATTTTATTTTTCAATGCCTCTTCAAATTCTTTGTATTCTTCTTCTGTTTCTGGGAACATGGCATCTATCCCCGTCATATCACTTGTACCTTTAAAAGGAAATTTATAGATCAGTTTTAACAAATAAAAGTGAAATTGTTTTCAGTGAAAAGTTTATATTTATTGATTAGTAAAATCTTTATTAATTACAAGTACATGAAAAGAGTAAAGTTTAACAAATGTTTTCTGTCCAAATCAATTAAATGTATCTCACCAAAACGCAAGGTGTGGTATAACCATTAAAATTAACTGAATCCGGACTTGTTCTGAATGTTCTCTCTTATTTCCAAAGAGGCTTTTTTTCCACTTTATTTTTCAAAGAATTTGGTAACCAGAATAAAGGCCCTGTTAATTTTGATCAATAATTTAACAAGAGGCCCAAAGGGCCTTAACGGTCATCTGACTACCTTGACAATAGTAAAATTAATTATATATGGTGTCACTTTGTCAGGATCATGTCAGGATCATTTTCAATTTCTTTCAACAAATTTTATTTCAAACAAGAGGCCCAAGGGCCTTTAAATATAGGAACTTAATTATACATAGTGTCATGGTTGTCATCTTCGATTTGGGATCAACCAGAGATGTAACAATACTTTGTCTGGACCATGTCAGGATCATTTCATGCAAGTTTCAGCCAAATCCCTTCGGTAGAACTTGAGAATAAGTTCAAAATGTGTTTTCAAGATGGCGGCTGTGACGGCCATCTTGGATTTCGGATTGACCCGAAAAATAACAACACTTTGTCTGGACCATGTCAGGATCATTTCATGCAAGTTTCAGCGAAATTGCACCGGTAGAACTTGAGAAGAAGTTCAAAATGTGTTTTCAAGATGGAGACTGTGGCGGCCATCTTGGATTTCAGATCGACCCGAAAAATAACAACACTTTGTCGGGACCATGTCAGGATCATTTCATGCAAGTTTCAGCCAAATCGCACTGGTAGAACTTGAGAAGAAGTTCAAAATGTGTTTTCAAGATGGCGGCTGTGGCGGCCATCTTGGATTTCGGATCGACCCGAAAAATAACAACACTTTGTCGGGACCATGTCAGGATCATTTCATGCAAGTTTCAGCCAAATCGCACCGGTAGAACTTGAGAAGAAGTTCAAAATGTGTTTTCAAGATGGCGGCTGTGGCGGCCATCTTGGATTTCGGATCGACCCGAAAAATAACAACACTTTGTCGGGACCATGTCAGGATCATTTCATGCAAGTTTCAGCCAAATCGCACCGGTAGAACTTGAGAAGAAGTTTAAAATGTGTTTTCAAGATGGCGGCTGTGGCGGCCATCTTGGATTTCGGATCGACCCGAAAAATAACAACACTTTGTCGGGACCATCTCAGGATCATTTCAGGTAAGTTTCAGCTCAATCCCACTGGTCAAACTTGAGAAGAAGTTCAAAATGTGAAAAGTTAACGCACGGCGGACGGCGCACGGCGGACGGCGGACGGCGCACGACGACGGACGAAACATGATGACTATAGGTCATCCTGACCCTTCGGGTCAGATGACCTAAAAACCTATATTTCTGTTTCTTAGATACATACCAAATGCCTCTTTTGCCAATTTGAGGTCAGACTCTTCTTGGAGTTTTCTCTGTCGAAGCTTTTCTGATAGCTGTTCTTCTGGTGTGAGAACTCTTTTTTCTTCTTCCTGTTTGTTCAATATTACCAAATCAGTAATGTTCATTAATTCATTACATTTAGTATATATTTTAATAGGACAGACGAGTCTGACTAGATATATAGATATCAATCAAATAAATGTGAAGGACACATAAAATATTTTAATCATGATCCATAGTTATCCCCCTTAATAAATTATGATGTCATAAATCATCCTGTCAGCCATGCTACAACAAAACAATTTGAACATCAGTCATTTATTTTAATGTTCATAACAGCTTAATGCATAATGCTAGACTCTATTTAGTATGTAAGCACTAAGCAATGCCAATTGACATTATCAATTATATTTTTCAGGACTGTGTTCGACTAATATATATGAAATTTCATTATAAAATTATGATTAATTAATAGAGATTTAAATTTGTAAATGAAACCTTAAACCAGCTTATTTTCAAGATCAAAAGACTTATTCAAAACGATTTAATTTCATGATCATGAAAAGAAATAACAGGCAAAACTAAGTTGATCTGCAGTATATTGCACATCCGATTCAGCTGATACAATTATACTGCATGGTTAGTCTGGAAAAAATACATAATTAATTTTGCTTTCATTGCATGCGCTATCAGTACCAAATTCCATATATGACATAGCGCCATGGAGTTTTTTCGGGATGCAATTAATAATTTTCAATATCTTTCTTATATTTATCTTGAAGTAAAATAAGAATTCAAACTTTTCAATAACTTTTGTAAATGCAGAAAAATATTTATCTGTCTGCTCATGTTTTTGCTGAAGAAAAAAAAATACCATGGCCATTTGTCAGTGGTGTAGTATCTTTAAAATGTATGACACGAAATTTATGATAAGGTACACAAGAACTGGTCTCATTTTATTTGGAAAAGCATTATATTTACTCAGATTTACATCATGTTTATTCAGATTTACATAATCAAGTAACACTGTACAAAGAATACTTATTAGAATATTTAGGAGATCCAGTAGACCCCTCAGAGGATGTTTTTGACTCCCAAAAATCAGATTTGGCTCATTGAGATTGAAGCAAATGCATATATATGTCTAATTGTCTTATATTCTGACTCTTCTTATTTTGGATAAATATGATTTGGCTCCTGAATCTGCGTTAAGTCAAAGGTCAACTGGATGCCCTGACATTTTTTTTTTTTTTTACCTGTGCTTTTAATTTTGCAGCTTGTTTTTCTGCAATTCTATCAGCTAGCTTCTTTTTCTTTCGTTGATAAGCTTTCTGTTCAGAGGGTTGCGTTGATGCAGATGCTGTGAAAAGGAAATACATGTACATATTGCAATAAATTGATATCAAAATCAATGTTCCATCGATTATGTAACTTTAATTCAGTTATTTTTGGTTTGATTTTTCCAATCATACAAGAGGACACAAACTAGTGTTATATTTCATAAACATCAGTGAGTGATGACCTAAAACCATGATATTGTCACTCTCTCTATCATTGTTAACTCGACAAATTATCAAGGACGGTAGCAGAAGCTATGATAATGGTAAAAATGCTTGATATTATTGAATTTAATTACAAATTTACATGACACACGTGAAATGTAACATTTTCACTGCTGGATGTTTTGCAACACTAGCAGTGTTCCCGGTCAATTTTTTAACTTTTTGTACCCCCATAGCTTGCAAAATGGGGGTACAGTGCCATATTTAAGGGTTGAACGAATATACGTAACCGGCCTACTATAACTTTTGGCCGAGTACGAAATGGTCCCTATATCGTAGTGGAGCACTGCCTCTGAAAATCACTTGGGCACAGTAGTCTATACGTTTTTGTAGGTTTCCAATTATTTTAGGCACACACATGCATTTATATATTATTTTTGTCCAAAAGAAACATAAAGACCATTCTTAATATCTACTTTACCACTCATAAGACGTCAAATTCATAATTTGTAGACTTGCCGTATAGTTTTCCTTCGAAAAGACCATCATACACACAGGGACCTGGCACGAAAATTTTTAACCAACAGTATACATATATATATTATATAGGGAGAAAAACGGACCTATTTTTAAAAAAACGTGATTATTCAAATAAATGGGCTATATACATCATTGACACATATCTTATCTTAAAGAGAAATAATTGATCTTTCCAGTGAGTGTTTGATGAAAAATATGCTAGGTAGACCTGTCTAATCGAAATGTCGTCTCGCCTCTAATGGGTACCTCAAAAACCAAACCAAAATCACAAAATCTACCCTTGTGGCATAAACAGTATCCATAACTGTGTTCATCCATAATCTCCTTTGGAGATGTCATGACCCGTACTTTGTAGAAACTCCATTTAAACATCGTGTAGCTCACCTACTTTAACCATCACCGCCATGTTCATTTGTTTTTCGGAACGCTTCTCGATTTTACCGACAAGTACAACACTACATAATTTGCATAATGCAGTCACGATATGTAAAATCGAGAAGCATTCCGAGAAAAAAATACTTGGCCAATTTTGTTCACCAAGCACTCACTGGAAAGATAAATTATTTCTCTTTAAGGTAAGATATGTGTCAATGATGTTTATAGACCATTTATTAAAATAAAAAATAGGTCCGTTTTTCTCGACCACCGAGTTCATACCCTTGATACTATAATATATATATGCATACTGCTGGTAAAAAATTTTCGTGCCAGGTCCCTGTGATCATACACTGTATTTATATGAATGTGAAAAAAAATAATGTCTCGCTGTGAATTTGATATTTCATACGGTTGAGTTTTATTGCCTAGTGGGTAAGTGATATTAAACAAGTAAGATCAAATGCATACAGACGTTTTAATCATGGTTTGCATAAGCATTTCTTTGCTCCATTAGCAGTAATAGGCACCAATTGTAGCTCTAAAGACGACACCATTATCGGTCTAATAGTCTTTTGAGCTACAATATTGCAGCTAATTTAAGGGGTACACTATATTTGCATATTTTTCCATATGTGTATTCTTTGATAGAAAATAAAGACAAAGTAACGTAGATTTCGCCAAAGGAAAAAAATAATAATTAAAAACAGCGTTAGATATATATCTCTTCGTTTGATTTATTTTGAACAATATTGCTGCTTCTAAAATTTGTCTGAAAGTTATGCAATCAGATAAAATATGAACAGACGACGTATGGTACACGTCTGCCGTGTTGTGTCAATTTTTTTCATTTAAAAATCATGTTCTAAATATGCATAAAGTCCATCTTACATTGCAATTAACTCATAAATTCATTTTGAAAAGCAATTTTCAAAATATTTGTATAGATCTACAGATTTGTCTCCCTACCAGTCCGTGAATGTGCCGATCCTAAAAGGCATGACTTAGATAAAACATGTCGCTGGTTAAATGTATCGCTGTCTTATAGCCAATTTCTGTCACAAACAATTTTCTTGTTCAAAGGTCCATGTGGATTTGAAGTTCGTTTTCATACTCTATGATAATGCTGGACATACACAACTCTAGTTGTTATCGCACGATTAAAATTTGTATCGTGAATTGCTTCCCGTAACACATGTTCTTTGAGTGATGTAAAGATCAGTCCCGAGACTACCGATGGTCATGGGTATGGTCTCAGATTTTATCATAGGACAACACAGATAAGTAGTTAACACATCTGCCGCTTGGTGCGCTGCACTTAATGTTTACCGAAAGGATTACTTCCGGTATCATAAAACACGTTTTGACACACTTACGATTTCTTCAATCAAAATCAGAGACAATAGAAACAATTATCACCAAATAATGGAAAATGTTTAAGCGTGCATGCACGTACAGGTTGTCAAATTTTCGAGTGCAATAAAACAGATTGTACGTGATTCACGCATGTTTCTGCGTGATCGGGAACACTGACTAGTGACTAGATGGCAACCATCTGTCAGAAAATCTTACGTCCGTTGTTCAGAGCTATGTCATTGCCACTAACTTAACGCTGATAAAGATTCTTGAATCTTTCATAGTATATTCATAAGACCATTCGTATATAGTAATAAGTTATGTCACAATGGCCATCTAAGCTCCAGCCACTGGTGGTCTAACTTTGGTGGTTATGTTACAGTGCATTTTTTTCACTAAATGTCTCTACTAATTATAAACCCAAGCTGATTTAGACCACCAGTGGGCGTGGCCTAATCTATTGTTCTGACCAGTGTGACATCAGCCTGAACGGCCCTATTAAATTGGTTAATATGTGTCACTTTCATTCGCTCATGTTGTTTTTATTTTATCCAATAACCTAGATTGTAATTTTAAAACAATAAGTTTACCATCTCCATCTTTCTTTTCCTCATCCTCATCCTCCCAGCTATCCTACAAAAACAGATTACACGTTAGCTGACTTACTATATAATGTATAAAAACATATATACCATATAGTTCGCTAGTCTACACAAGATGTACACATCCAGTCTTTCAATCTAGTTTGGAGGAATAAAGGTACAACACACTAAGTACGAATCGCCAACTATCGAATCTGGGTTTACGATACATATCCGATAAAGTAAAGAGCTGAAACGTACTAGTATCACAGTATTAGATCTAGTAGCAACTAAATTTGACTTCGATCCAGTTTTGAATTGGAATTAAGCGAAATGGTGAAGGGAAAATCAATCTTCTTCGACTAAAAACCAAATCTTCGTCAATGGAACAAATCTTTGAAATCAATATCGTACAAATTTGAGTTAAAAAGAGTGCCCTGGTCAGATTAAGACCATATACAATATATACAGTCACTAGGCCAAATTTCTGGATTACACGTCATTTTCCCGCGAGTGGCCGTCTGTCACACATACCTTCACTTCCTCTTCGTCCTCTCCTGCCCAGGCATCGCTATTTCCTGCCGTAAATCCAGCATTTACGTCAAAATCGTCTGCATCTGAAATAGAAAACAGTTCAATATTATCAAGAACACGTAAAAGTAACGATAACTGAGAAAATATGTGAATACACATGTGATTACCCCATGCGTCCGACATCTTGGTTTTGCGATGTTCACCGAAATATCGACAGGCCGAGACTCTAAGATTTTTTTCAATTACGTATCAAATATTCTTATTATGCATTTTACAGTTGCTATATTTTGATTTTACAATACTTTATTGTAAATAAATATAAAATTCCCATAAGAAAATTAAATATAAAAAGAAATGGAAAAGGGAGTGCGTGATAGTTTGATAATTTAAACCGGAACCATACATTTGTATCTGTTTGTATAAGCCCCGTTAACGTTAGGCTCCAATATGGCATCATCAATACATATCCATTGCTTAAGTGAAAACGAACAAAAGATTCAACATAGAGCTCTTCATGAAAAATCAGTAAACATTCAATCATGCTATCATCAGATTTCAAAGCAGAAAGGGAATAAAATATCCGGTTTTTAGTATGCTCCTAATATGAAAATTGTAGGAGTTATTCCCCCTACATCGTTTGACCAATTTTCGTGACACTAATTATAAATCTTTTAAACGAAATTAAGGATATGTATCATGTTGTTGATGAAGTGCTACCAAGTTTCGGTTACTAAAATGAATAACCCTGACTCTTATTCAAGGTCATAGGAGTCAAATAGGCCATGACTTCTAGGTCTAGAAACCTGATATTTGGCATGTACAGCGTGCTGGGATAAAACAATATGCTTCATTCAAAGTCAAAGGGATCTTAAAAAACATCAGAAACTAACAACTTCTAGAAAACGCGTTACGGTCTCCTTATCCAATCAATGTCTCAAGTATTAGCTGAAGAAAAGATGAGCATTTTTAGAACATTTGTTACTTCCCGTTTGTTTTCTATTTAAAGGCCCACTACCTTTCCGGAGCAAAATTTAAAGGTTTCTAAACATCATAGATAACATAAGAAAATATATATCGATGGCCTAAGATGAGGTTATAACATGAAGCTTATGCAAGTTTTCCTGCGTAATGTATGATGACAGTTGAGTTTCATTTCACTGTTTTGCCTTCTAGGGCAGTGATAGTCAACTACCGCGCGGCATTTAGGACGACGGCGGGAAACATAAGACGAACCGCGTTATGAAAATTAACATTTTATTTATTTAAATTAAATTGTTCAGAAGGTGATGATAAGTGTAGCATTACCGGTAAGTTGATAACTTTTGCGACTCTACAAAATTATCAATCTCGTTTTACATTTCTATTTTAAAAATTAAAAGCCGTTTCGGAAAGGAAGTGGGCCTTTAAAATAAAATTGGTACTCCTTGTGATACCAATGATATTGATATGAATTACAATATTTATTCGTTTTACATTTCTATTTTAAAAATTAAAAGCCGTTTTTTAAATGCCGCGCGGTAGTTGACTATCACTGCCCTAGAAGGCAAAACAGTGAAATGAAACTCAACTGTCATCATACATTACGCAGGAAAACTTGCATAAGCTTCATGTTATAACCTCATCTTAGGCCATCGATATATATTTTCTTATGTTATCTATGATGTTTAGAAACCTTTAAATTTTGCTCCGGAAAGGTAGTGGGCCTTTAAAGATTTTTCCATTTCTATATAATTCGGTTACTGGGAAATGACCATCCTCGATACTCCAAGGATTCCGATCAATTACGATCTCGATCTACACCCCTGGACTATCTCATAGTAAAACTGGAGGCAACTTAGAGGACAAATCTGAATCAATCACAGGACTGCAAAGATTTTCGTTGAAGACTACAGAGAGAGTGACGCCCTACTTCAAAGTCACACATTCGACCACAGTGTACCGTTGTATGGCTCTTCTGATGTAGAACATCAAATGAACAAATCACCGGTTTAGTTCTGTTGCCTCCAGTTTTACTGAGATAGTCCATGGGTGTAGAGATGGTATGTGATCGGAACCCATGGAGTATCGAGGATGGGAAATTACATGAAAAATGAAAAAGTTTTGTGTGCCAACGCAAAACTACTGCGTGTGAACGCTACATTTTGCGTTCGAACGCAATATTATATCCTTAAGTAATAGACAATTTAATTGTCAATTTAGTAAACTTGTCGACAATTTTAATTTTTATCAATTACGCAATGATATATTTTTGCTTTGACGCGTTAATGATGTATTTCTGGTACAGAATAACACATTCTCTACTCTTTATCATAGTTATTGCATGCGTTCACACGCAATACTACTGCATTCGCACACACTTAAAATTAAAAATTCATGTCCTTTCCCAGCCACTGTACTTCACACATCAACTAGCATTGGAATTATAAGTAAAAAATAAAATAAACAGTAAGTATTTACAAAAAAATGTAGTTAATTTTTGAAAGAATCAAGCTTTAAGCACAAACCACGCTTCATGTATCTGGTAAGGAATTTGGCTTATTAAGCTGAAATAGTCTGTTGTTGTATTCTAAAATTCAGCAGGCATATACTATAGCTCATTACAATCAGTGTGCCCCTCATCATTATGATGTGACAGATTGAATTGGACAGGCTTCAATTTTTCCTTGTATGCTTCAGTGATCACCAGAGCAAGCAATATTCCAGCCATTTAAACGAGCTAGCTACCACACGTAGACACAACATGACAATGTAAATCAGTCTCTCGTCAAGGCACGTTCGCTTTCATCACATGAAGACATATATATCGAGCTCAGGGAAAGCTGGCTGCTATTAATATTGACATGGCTTTTAACAAAGAAAGCCAAGTCGAGATATCAATTTTGTCTAACGAAGACACTTTTTTTATTTCGTGAATACTTCTAACGAAAATCTTAATCTCTGAGCTCTGTAGAATATCAGTCTTTAGGAGTGTTTATAGCCATATGTCTAGGATGTTGCTGCTAATAGCACAGGGACATTGCACGGATTTCTAACCAACAGTATTTATGTATTTTAGTATCATACACACAAATACCGTTGGTTAGAAATTCGTGCGAGGTCCCTGTGGCTAACAGACGATTTATATGTTTTAAACTTATCAATACCTGTTATGTAAGAAAAAATTAACCCATAAACTAGGGTACTGTCATAAAGAGATTTGAGATGTTTTTTGTTGATTTTTTCCTGACACATTAATCCGAAAGTTTCTAGGAATCCTTTTACCTAAGGCAATATATAGCTTATAAATTTACACTAGTATACACACATACACGTTCTTATTACAGTTATTGAAACTTTCCAAAACTGAAATAAAACAAGTTTGAATTTAAAACTATTTGGACAAATGAAATAAATCACAGTTTAAATAAAACAAAATAAAACTCTCTTTTTCACCTTTGTGACATTATACAGAACATCAAATTAAGGCAACCATTTTAACGCAGCATTTTCCTCGCGAAACGCAAAGAAATAGATTAAATAAAATGTGTACATTTTCAACTTATTGCCCATTTCTTCTCAATACAACTATTACTGCGATTAACAGATGAATCGTATGTCAAATTCAAGCCTATGAAGCAGACGATATGTACATGTAAAGTCACACCTGCGACCTGACATCCTCAAACACATGCACTATATTTCTTGTAAAATTCCTACGCTTCCCCTTTGATACGACACATTTATGATAGGAAATTATTGAAGCAAAATGACCCGTGTCTCTATAATATTCAAAATAATAAGATAAAAAGGTGCCAGAATTCAGTTGAGCAAATGAATGGTGACCTGTCAATTATAAAATGCACGGTTAACAACGTTTCTGTGACCTTGGTAGGGCGTGCCGCTTACATCAAACATAACAATGCGTTATTTAATGGTAATGAATTCGACAGCAACAACATATGTTAATGTGTGTCCTTATAAAAAGAAAATAAATGAATATTTTACCTATCATTATCACGAAGAGAACACAATAGATGTAAACGATTTACAAATTTAGGTTCACTTTATACTTATCGTATATTTTTACTTATCATTTATATTCAAATTATTGCGTCGCTAATGAAGGCATCATTATTAGAATATCGCAGTGAACGAGTGGTTAAGATGTCCCTACATATTATCACAAGACATATTACCACAAGCCTGGATCGTAAAGCCATGTTTTGGTCGGTGATTTTTCTCCAGGTAATCTGCTTTTCCTCCACCTTCAAACCTGACACGTCTTTATACATTATATTGGTTGTTAATATGATTAAAAACTAAACAAACAAACAAACACATATAGAATGCACAGCTAAATGTTGCGTTTTCTTGAAAACACCTTTTCAGCAATGTACAACGATGTAAAGTATATTTATCCTCGCATGCGCGCACAACATTTTAACACCAACAACGGGTTATGCAAATGTTACTTTTACACATAAGAAAACGAGAAAGACAGTGAGAAATATATTTTTCGTGATAATTAACTTGATGCTGCAATATGTAAATGTACACGTTCAGGTCTAATAACAGATCATTTAATGTAATTTCAAATTTTTATAAATACATCAAAAGGATCGGATAAATATACAGCTACCATCAAATTTTGTCCATTAAAAAAAAGAAATATCTTTAAGCCACACATATTCAGTAAAAAATTGCATAAATATATATATATATATACTTTTGAGAATATGATAATGTTTTACGAAATTGAACATCAATTTGATATAGTTTTGGACCCAAAAAAGGAACCATGTTGTACATCTCAGGAGAGCAGCATTAAATCATCCCTAGTAGAGGCACCTGGGCGTTTTGCATTTTTTAAAAGATATCTTCTCTGTCATAGTATTACAAAATTCACCAGGGCTTTGTTAAATTCGTGGGCTAAATTCAATGGTAGCTCTAACAAATCCTTTGCAAATAATCTTTAATGTAGAACTGTACCTAAAAAGAAATCGAAAACAAGCGTTAGACCGGTAATAAACTAGTTTTTTATTTAAGTTGAGTTTGCATCACAGTGTCCAGTTCGCAAATGACTAAGTAGTGCATGCCCATTGTCATCTTTGTAATGTAGAGCTCGCTCGCCGCCATTACAAGTTGGTTATAATTGTTTCTGTTTGCCGAACAGACGAAGTCGGAACACTCTTTATTGACGAACATATCTTCAAAGGATTGTGAGCTGCAAAATAACCAATATTCTGGCGGTCTGGCGGACGCTTTCATTTTAAAAAGCTATAAATATTACCTTAAAGGGACAATTCGGAAACAAACCAGTTCTAATGGAAATTAGATTAGTTGGTTTAACTGTGATATGCCAGAAAAGCCCACTGCAGTCAATTGTATGGCGAATGTTCAATCGCCATTACACATAGCCTTGTATGCCGAACCCTGACCCTTGCCTGTGTAATAAAGATTTTCTTGTCTAGAACTACTCATATCGCTCTTACAGTTGTGTTAACATTATAAGATGCATGCTCTTGTCTAAAAATAATTTCATCAACTCCTCAGTGTTTATGTATTACTTTTGTTAAACGTACGTGACTTTGACGCGGGTAAGGGTACAGCGTACATGTTGTATCTGCTTAATCGTATTGATCAACGATTTGGAATTTCAATGATATTAATCAAAATACCTAAATATGTTGTGGAATTTATCACTATTTCTTGTCATATTTTTCATAATAAGTGTAGAACAATATATTTATGTCATATTTTGCTTCGTGGTTATGTAACGAATTAGCCTCACTGAATGTCCCTTTAACCTTTTTTAATAACCATGCAGGATCTGCGCATGCCTTGCACTTGGAAGAATGCAGACAGATAACAAAGGGTAAAAAAACACGTTTAAAGTAATTCCATTTGTAACAGAAGCAGCCTCGTAATTTTAAATAAAGTGATGCCTACTGTGTCCACTGTTGATGATAAAACATTAATGCCGCTAGGTGTCGCGCTGATGCAGCTATCACAGATAACAATTCATTTCGATATCTGTCACGTGTTTCCGGATCCAAACCTTCGATAAATATCTCCTATCTGCCACCGACCGAGACTTTAGATTTATCACAACTTAAAATGTGTATCAGTTTCTCTTTTTAAATAAGAAATAAAAAAATTCAGTTGATATTTTGCATCTGCATTGTAAAAACAGCAGGAATTTGCATGATAGGCTTTATGTAACAACGATTAAAACGATCTCAAATACTATAGTGGGTCCAATAGGTGTAATATGTAACTAATTCTCATATCTCCACTGTAAACAACGTCTTGTCGAAAAATATCTTTAAATAAATTATGTTTTTTGGGTTTTTTGCGGATAAACAAAACAAACAAGACACTATCAAGGTAGTTCTATACTTCAGGAATTCGAAACAATCTATGCAGCTTCCAGCACGCATTGCCATGCAAATTGTTCAAAGCGATCCCGAAGGAAGTGAAATAGTTTCTTGCAAGTCTGAAAGGCTTTGAAGAAGAACTTTTTCGCCACGTAGAGCACATATGATCAGAGTAGCCATTTAGGTACATGTATGGTATATTGTGCAATCAAAATGTCTTAGTTTATTATCCCATGTTTAATTACTAAACGATGTACATTTAGTTTTTAATAGACCACGTGGTAGAAAATAGCTTAAGGTCTAGACACATTTTCTTATCAAATAAATGGACATAACATCTTCGTAAGTTACTCTTATAGCATCCTTGATACTCGAGGAGTTACTTTCGCTGACGTTATATCCACCCCTTGCCTTGACTATCTTATAATAAATCTGGGATGCAGTTCAGGAGAAAATACTGACCAATCACAGATAGGCCTGCAAAGACTTCCTCATCCTCGATACTCCAGGGCTTCCGATCACTTATGATCTCTACACCCCTGGACTATCTCATAGTGAAATTGAAGGCAGCTCAGCGGAAAACATTTGACCAATCACAGGCTAGCAAAGATTTCCTTTGAAGACTACAGAGAGAGCGACGCCTAACATCTAAGCCACACAGTCAACCACAGTGTACCGTTATACGGCTCTTTTGATGTACATCAAATGACTAAATTACCTGTTCTATTCTGTTGCCTCCAGTTTTACTATGAGATAGTCCAGGGGTGTAGAGATCGAAAGTGATCGGAACCCCTGGAGTATCGAGGATGAGACTTCCTGTGACGATTACAGATAACAATGAGTAGAATGACTAAAGATAATGACATCGATCACTTTCATCGAGACCAACTTACAGGAAGTCTGTAGACGTTATTAAAGGTATCTATCTATATGTTATTTTGACACAGCAAATGTGATTGTCTATAAGCACTTTTCCTCCTTAACACGACATTCGAGTCTGCCTCACATGTGTTATAATACAGTGCTTTGGATCAGGTGGTCGTTAATAGAACCAGACGTCGGGACAGGATGAGAATCAATTAATTCTTTCTTTTGGCTAATTTGATTACGGTAATTCACTGATTCGGACTTTAGCACGTGTTACAAATTGTATTGTCACATACAACGTCCTGTTACACGCGAATCTTGCCTAACTATCGTATTATATTCTGGTGTCTGTGTGGCATTTTCTTTTGTGACCGTTTTCAAGTGTGACCTATGGCACATTGCGCGTGCGCGAGGCAAAAATAATGGCATATTTAATACATGGACTGATAATGGGAAAGCTCTATCAAACGAAACAGTTTTATATTACTACAACGTGAACATCGGAAATGTGGATATTTTAGCTAGTATTCGTAACAATACGTGGTATTTTCATAACGCAAAAACTGACTGTAGGCTACATTATAATGAGCTATAGTTATGAAGTTAGAATACATCAATTATAAATTATGTACAATTCATGTTTCAAACAACCATATAAGCATCTATAAGATCCAACCTTTTATCATTATTTCGACCCGCGAAATCTTGAAAGTATCGTCCACGAGAAGTTATAAATGGGACTAATGATGACGTTTGGGCGGTGCTATTGCTTATATAGTGGTGACCGAATGACGCTGAAAGATGACATCCTTTGGGCTTTTTCAACTTATGGCAGAAAACTCTTCAAGACGATATACCCCTCGTGTTGAAGGAATTTTTTTATAAGTTATTTATTTATTATGAAATATGACTTATTTATCCCCGCACCCGCATGACACGCATTACCAACAAATATTTACATTGTCACTGTAATCCAACTAATCACGTGTTCATTATGGATTCAAAATCTGTCGAGATTTTATTATAAAGTTGTTCCTACATTTAAAAATAAGCATTGGACAACAGTTGGCAATTATGGAAAGATGAATGCCAACTATACAACAGCGAATTCAACAAGTTAGAAAATTGGCGTTGTCCAGTTTAATGCTTAGGTAAGGAAACCGTAAATGCAATTATCGGCTATTATCATTATGAGAGTGTACCAAAAACAGAACCACAAAATAAAACGTTTGTGACAAGATTCTATGCTAGAAAACAATTAATAACTACTAACTTTGAAACTAAATTAAAATGACAAACTTAAAAAAAAATTAATTAAAACGACAGATACCGGAATGTGGAAGGAAGTATTCTTTAAAAGCAATATCCGTACTTGTCATGAGCTAAATTGGAAATTGAGCACACTCAAGGTCAGATCCGTAATCAATTTTATCTTAATAGCTTTTGATTGCTACTGAAATGTCTTGATTTTCAAAACGGTAGTTGAAGGTTATGCCCATCCTGTCACTTTGATATGCCAATCCTTCAATCAGAATAGGACACTAGTGCATCAAGTTTAACGTGTCTGTTTTGTATTTTGAGCAGTTATGATCTTCAAGTGTATTGCAAATCGAGGGTTGGGTTCGGTTTTGGAGCAGTGGATGACATAAGCAGTGAAAACGAAATGCCAAGGTCACAATGTCCCCAAAATTGTTATTTTCACACGATAAAGGCGTCACTTTTATTTCAGAATATTTCATTGTCTGATGTACTGACACACATCAAGCCTATAACAGCCATCTCTTTAAAAACATAAATTGTACATTAGATTAGTGATTTAAAATTCGTCTCAAAAAGCGAACATCCTGATACACTGTCTGTTATTCAGGTTAAACAATTTATTAAAATAATGTCGAAAATATGTATTGAAGATGCTCTACCGCTGACGAATGGTATTTTTCTTATCTTTTAAAAATAGTAGCAGATGGATTGTATTTTTCTTCAGTAACAAAAGTTACTTACTTTACACTATTACCATCATTGAAAAGTTTTAGTTTCTTATTTTATATCAATATAAGATTGTTTAAAATAATTAATTGCATTCCGAAAAAAATCCCTGACACTATGACTTATATGGAATGAGGTACTGATTGCGCAGACAACAAAAGCAAAACAGGTTGTTATATAATATTAAACATATATATTTTTGTGATTCATATACACAATTTAGCATTAATCATTGTCCAATTGATAAATATGTATTATCTATGCTATGTCGGCGGTGGAGCTTCTCTCTGTGAATATGCTATTTATGTCACGACAAAGGTGTTGCTTTTTCAAGGCAAAATTGGTATTTATTCCAAGAGAAAAATGCTTTTTATTTCAAGATCAGGGACCTTTAAGCATTTTAAACATGTCAGGCTTTGCATTTGTTGAATTGTGAAATCGCATTTGAAACTCTATTACTGCTGAAACATGTGACAATAGAAAAGTAAAAACATTTGGATAACCTTTTTTAGAATACAGGTAACCTTCACATAATATGTATAGAACAGCAAAGTCGTAATGGACGCACGCTGCAACATTTATTTAAATTGTTGCATTTACATTATTTTTCAACACCGCCAATCTCTCTTCCAACCGCGACATGAATACACTCAGAGTGCTTAAAGAAGTTAAACACGACGTCAGCGCATGCGTGTTTAGCCTAGTAATGCTTTATTCGAAAATCAGATGGATAGCCTTGTAATGTAAAACTGTCTGTCTGATTAAATCTTCTCTTGATAAAGAACATCCTATCCGTCAACTTAATTTAAGGTTTCTTTCACCAAAAACAGTTGTATGCTGGGATAGATCAGTCAATGTTCTCTCTATATCGCATGAGATCTATATTGACGGCGGAAGAAAATGTCAGTCTGTTGGAATGCACTTGCGGATTTCAGTTGACCTATGTGAGCCGTCAGCGTAGTAAAACATTTATTGTAATCGACCTCAGTATTAAATGATAAATTATAGAATATACTCAGATTTGGATATCGCCGAAAATCGAGTAAGAGGTCATTGACATTCACGCAAGTTAATTAAAAAAAAAACAAACAAAAAACGAAATGCTATAAAAATATGATAAATGTACGTGAAATAGTATAATAGTATGTCCTCGTGGCTGGAATCTTACCTTCAACATTTTATTTTGTAAATTCATGGTATACGATGGTGACATCTTTGGTTAAATCTTAAGTGGCTGTGTGCTATCAAATACATGGCTGCACATCATTTGCGGGTTACCTTATATAATTAGATTAACCAAGTATCACTCGGTAAAGATAATCGTTTTCTGAAAGAAAGAGAATAGCGCGTCTCCATTTATTACACTGAAAATATATTTCAATCTATCTGACATTGCACGAAAATGAAATTCATTATATATTTTTCTGTATTTCGATAGCAATGAAGAAAAAAACAACATGACAGCTGAAATGCATGGTATTGCCTAAACTCAGCAAACGTTGTATGTGCATGTATAGCATGGCTCCATTTACTTCAGAATTAAAGTTTATAGTACAGTGTTTAGTACATATTTAGTGATCAGCTCAGTATTTATTGCTTGTCATTAGGATATATTTCTAATTGTAAAAAATACGTTCTTAATCGTGTTCCATATATATATCACAATTAATTTACCAATTGAATCGACATCAAATATTATGAATTATCTATAGATACACGTATTTTTTTTGTATTTCACAGAAAACACAATCAAATACTGCCAACACGGATATATCCGCGACGGTTTATTTTCACGATTTTCTTATGTCAATATGTGTGTTGTTATTTTCGGGAAACGTTTTCACCATAACATACTTTCATACTGTATAACTGGTATAGTACGGATAATATTTTTTACGATTTTGTGAGTCATTGTTATGATTCCGAAAATGTGATCCCCGAAGTATTTAGAAATGACCTAGATTGTCAGATCGCAAAAAATCAAAACCACTAAAATTCAATTTTCTAATTTTTAGTTAAAATCGCGAAAAAAATTGCAGAAATAACCGTCTGTGCGATATAGTGAATGCTGGACATTCGCGTAATTAGTGCTAACTTTCCCCTCGTGTACAATTCTGCGTTACAGTATATCGAAATTGATTCTATCGTGCGACATATCGTCATAACGTGTAACAGGACATTTACACGAGGCGGAATTTACGCTTATTACGCATAGGTCGCTTGATCACGAAAATGCTCCCGAGCGTAATATTTGTTTATATCTATTAACTTCGTTGTTAAAAGTCTGAAAGTGTATCTATCGCGATAATAATAACAATAAAAAAAAACATCCCAAAAGTTTTATACATACAAGTCGTGAAAAGAAGCACTCGCGAAAATATATAAGTTTACAATATTACGCGAAGGAGGTATTCGCGAAAAATGACACCGCGCGTGATTTTTACACATGTAAATCGCAAAACTAAACACTCACGAATACATTGACGGTTACAGCACGTATAACCATTTGTGGTTAGGGTGATTGACAGAAGTATAGACATGGCGACAATTACGTACGTATCGCACCATTACAACCCACCACAACACTTACTGGAGGAGTGGCGTCTGGTATAAACACGATTTATTTTGTCCTCAGAATGTACATAAGGTCAATTTTCTCTCATGTCTACCTGACCTTTATCCACTAATGTCCTGCCTCACCTTCCCTACAGTGTAACCTCGATGTTAATATTTCAATGTAAGTAATTAAGGTATTGATATGTTAATTAATTACTTGTCTTCTTTGTCTGGTATTTAGATAATGTGTTTAGAAAATTTGTTTACTTGAAATGTCGCTAGATATTATCTGGATACTAGATTCTTAATCCAGTAGTCAGATTCAAAGAGGCTCATTTATGGTAGATTTAGAGGTGTTTTATGGACATTATGTTTGAATACGATTTTTTTTCAAACTTATATAAAACTGTTATCTAAATTCATACCAATTGAATATTAACAGAGACTCCTACATGTAGGAGAAATAAGAAAACATAATTATCAATTCTGGAGGAGCTATACCCAAGTTATGTTAAATTGTACGTTCTATGGTGGCATATTCCTGCCACCACTTATTATTTAGCGAGATACCAAAGTTCCATAAAGAACTTTACATATTTTAGTGTATTTCTGCAGTTTCTACAATGCCACACAGCAGTTTTAGACTATGAGAACGCGATAACATCTTAGACGCAATACTCTTAAATGCAAACGTTGTTATGCAAAGCTGTAAAAATACCTACTGACAGGGCTATGGATAAAAATATTTGATATCTAATGACAGCATAAGCGCAACAAACACGACTACTTATTTGGTTTTATTAGTTGAATGTCCTAACAACATTTAAGAACGTTCTAGGTTAAGATAATCGAGGAAACCCGGAGCATCCAGAGAAAAAACACCGATCCAATGGTCAGTACCTGACAACTGCCCTACTTAGGATTCGAACTCGCGAACCAGATGTGAAGAACATATGTGATATGCCGGGACATTTTTTTTTTCAAATAAAATATTTTAATCAATAAAAGTATGTAAATAACAATATAATTATTTTCCTTTTGCAAAACATTGGAAGAAAAATCACACGATCATTCCATGTAATACAGTAATTATACCTAATTATGACAAAATAGGTCACTCGTTCACATCATTTTGTCAGTGTTTATATTTGGACAGAGAAGAAACCACACGTAAATATGTCAGTCAGTGCGCATCTGTAAATTCAACTTTTCATTTGCATAATGAAGGAGTGCTGATTGACAGTTTAATGCTCAGGTCTTTTAAGTGAATTATATACTTGACACGTTGTAAAATAATAAGTGTCAGACAAGCGGACATCCATAGTATCCCTGTTTGGTCTCTCAGATAGGAATGCCCGCCATTTGTCAGTCGGCTTTGGGGAAGCCCGAACATAGCAAATCGACAATGGAAAGCAGAACAAAAGGTATGTTGTTATTTTAGAGGTAAGTATGCTTTACGCTTTTTGCGGTACACGTTTTACACTAAAATATGTCTGCGTTGTATTTTTGCTGTATGTCGTTACAGCAATTGCATTACAAAATGCGCGAATGTTTTCCTTCGCTAACATGTTCAAAATATGTTTTGCACTAAAATATTGGTGTACCAAAATAAGAACGTTTACAGAATATATGATTATAAGAGTGGAAAGCTAAGAATTGGTGAAAATATCAAAATAATGTTTATATCAAAAATAGAAGGGACCACTACCTTTCCGAAACGGCTTTTAATCTTTAAAATTGGAATGTAAATTAAACGAGATTGATAATTTTGTAGTGTCACAAAAGTTATTAGCTTACCGTTAATACTGTCATCACCTTCTGAATAATGAAATTTAATTAAGGAATTATTTTTATTATTTGTTGTTTATGGTGTGTAAACTGCATTTTTTGTACAGATATTCTAAATGACGTGCGTTAGTGTTAAAATAAAATAAAACTCTGATATTTCAATGTGATACGATTGTTGGAACAGCTGGTCAATTGATGGAATCCCGGAACAGCTGGCTTAAATTTGGCGGGAAATGTTGTAAAATTAAGAAAGAACACAAAATATGGTTCCACGTTAACTTTGTATTTTTTCATCCCATTTATACAATATTTGTTAGATATTTTATTTGCTGGTATATTATTAAAGATTTACAAATACATTCATACAAGCAGTATATTGAAGATTTGTCAAACAGATACAATAGGCCTAATCGGATGCGGATTCACAATACTTGCGGAAGTCAGTGTTCCGGTGTTTGAATTTTTGCGCGTCAACCACTGCGTTTACGCAAGTGTAAACGATTTCGGAGTTGGTAAGGTTATATAGCAAAGAGAAAGCGGAAATGAAAATACATGAAAATAATGCAAAAATTCATAACGCGGGTCGCATTATGCTTCCCGTCGTCGTCCTAATTACCGAGCGTTAGTTGACTACCACTGCGCCAGACGACAAAACAGCGAAATGAATATTCAGTGTTAATATAGTTTACGCAGGAAATCCTGCATTTGTTTGGTATTGTAACCTGATCTTTGGCCATCGATATATATTTCCTTATGTTATCAATGTTTTTCAGTTCTTTTTTTATGTTAACACTTGATATAGAATAAAAGCAAATGGAATATATAATATCTCAGATTTTGAAAAAAAAACCATTTGGAACACATAGATAGCTTAGATTGCTCTGTGATTTGATGGGAAAATACCAAATGTGGATGTTTTTACGACTGTCCGGCCTTAGGTAAAATAAAAAGATGAACAAAACAAATATAAACGAAATATCTTATTTGTACCGAAATTGACGAAAGCACAACACCAAACTACGTACATATGTAGAAGATATAAATCCCATTACCCCTTATCTTATAAAATGGAAAACGGAAACAGCTGAACAATTAAGACCTTGTCGAGACAGATGTATGCGGTCACTAATGTATCTGCATTGTCTAGATTCAATCAGATTGCTCAGTTAATGGTCATTATATTGTCCACTATAGGAAAATTATGGCGTCCTATGTAAATCCATGTAAGAACATTTTCTACGTCAGCCAATTATGGCGAGTAAGTAAATTCGATTTATGGTAAGACGACGGTTTTTTCACTTCAGGACATAAGTCAACGGTACATGCACAGCGCGTGTCACAATAAGCATTATAAATGGTTATTTTTGAAAATGAGAAAAAAAACCCGTGTAAATAAGGACTGACAGTTTAACACTTACATTAACTTTTATATATATATATATATAAAACAAAACAAAAAAAACCCACTTAGGTTGGTAGATTTCAAGGATGGAACTTAGTTGTCATCTGGAAAAGAACAATTACAGAGGTTGGAAATGTGATACACCATCCTGTATTTTCAGACTCTCCGCTATACAGACGGATGTTAACATAATTTAATACCAGTTTAACCTCTTATTGTTTACTTGTAAAAGCTTCATCGGAAACTGTTGTTTAGTTGCGCTAGGAGACTATTTTATGATTGTCTCCCTTTGATAATTATTTTGATAATTAATTGTTCGGGCTTTGTGCGAATTCGGAAATTCCATGAACGCGATTATTTCCAAATTTAAACATATGTTTTAAAAAGGGATTAATTTCATATGAGATTTTATGAAAAATGTCTTAGGATGCTTGTTTTTTGGGAGCCTAGACGCACGTTATAACTTTGAATCGAATTTAAAAAACATTCCGATGAATTTTAACGTCTAAATGTGTTGCTTAAATCCAGCGGAGGCCACCATTTCGGCACGAAGTCTTTAGATCATGACGTCCTGTCATTACTTACTGACGTCAAATCATGCTATTACATTTACAATGATTTTTTAGTCAGTCTAACGCCCCGGGTAATGTTACACTAGTTACAGGCTGATTTTGTGATAAAACACAACGTAAACGCTAAGGTGCAACAACATTGAAATTCTTCGAAATGTGTTTGAATTTTCTTTAAACTTCTTAGACTCTTCTTCATGAAAAAATCATGAAATGAAGACTAATTTATGATTCTACATGTATATAAAGTGATACTCATTTGCCCACAGACATTTCGTGTTCATTATCAATATTATAGTTACCAGTAATTACTGTACGAATCATGCTCAATGAGCATGATTCGATGCAACATGACAACCGAATATGTGAAGACGTAGTATGTCTAAATGAAGCACAAGTTATACCCTGTTAAAACGGACCAATATTCTGTTCCAACCATTCTTCATAAAACCCTTACTGACAAATACCTGTCGATAGGAAGAATTGTGTGAGAAGCACCACACGTGGTTGAGGAAATGCATCAAACGAAATGCTATATTTGTGACAACTTTCGTGTGTTTTTTTATGTGTTGATTTCCTGTTTTCGCATGTGATTCAGAACATTGACATTCTTCACTGACGTCATACAAAATATAGTAAACAGCCGTTATTCAGGCCCCTCGACGTTTCGGATATAAACTGTTAACGAATTCCCGAACACCGAATTTTGAGATACATGTATTTCATCAAGCAAATTTGCGGATAGTTTTTATTTCTTCCCAGGCACATGCTTATCGGTGCTGTGTGCGGCTATTGGCTTTTGAAATATTCAATTATACTACGTTTGGGATTCAGGCTTTTGTGAAAAAGAAATACGCGAGAATGCATGTACCAACGTGTCATATATGATGTTATGTGTTTGGTTTACATTTTCTGTTTTAATCACCATATTGTTGATATATATTTCAGCGATTTTTGGCGACCTTACTATGCGCTATAATTGAGCTAATTGTTATTTCTGTATATATCTTTTATCAGGTAGGATGCAAATTCACAATTGGTGCCAAACTTTTTTGCGTGGAAATTTCATTGCGAGGAAATAAGATAGTTCACAAGTAATGAACAAATGAAAAATAAATAGCTAAGGTCATAGTGCAATGAATGAGTTCCCGATGGTTTTATTGAGAGGGAAAAAATACTATTTGGAAGTTGAACTTTTAACCCAATGATTAAAAGTGCCTACTGTGTACAAGAAAAGAGTACTGTTTCACAAGGTAATATCACTGTAAAATTATAAAGGAACATCCCGGAAAAAAATCCACATTCATTGCTTGTGTCTTATGTTCCCGTTTTTATAATTTTTGTTTTGTTTATTTTCCAAACAATGTTTTAAGAAAGACTACATTTACCACATATACATGCACATTACTCCAATTTCCTTTCATTCTGGCATTTTCTTCTCATACACTAGAATTTACATTTTCTTTTATTATTATTTATGAAAAGGGGGTAGGGGACAAGAAAAAAAGACAGATGGGTAGAGGGGGAGGAGGTAAAGAGGGATAGAGTATGAAGAGGGATGGCGTATAAACTAATAAATAAAGAATTAACATAAGGGGAAAGAGAGAAAAAGAAAGAAAAAAAGACAAAATGGATATCAGTTCACAGATTTATACAAATGTATACATCGTGCATGAAAAAAACCCATGTATAATTAGCTATTTAATTTCAATTTTAAATGTGGACAAACTGTCAGGGGTTTGCAAGTTCAACTAGTTCTAACAATTATTTAATTTGTTTCACTCTTTTTCACGTCTTTGAAGAATGTCTTTCTGATTTTTATCTATGACTTCATAAACGCGAAAGAAATTACGAATAATGCTCAATTTAGAAAATATCATCCTGGCTGTACATATATATATATATGAAAGGAAGTCGGTTATCAACGTATGCATAAAATCGATCAGTACGCATTCATATAGCATACAAGTCATATACTTTTGTACTTTAAGCTCCGCTGAAAATAAAAAAAACAACCTCACAATTTGTTTGTTGCATCACAAAGCTTTTGATACGTTCAGGACAAAGATTGACATGCAATATCGGTAAGCACGATATCCTGTATTTTAAGGATATATTCATAGGGAAGAGGTAACATTTCAACATAGTATTTACATTACTGACTTGTCATTATCATGTTGTCAATGTCTACGGCTGCCGTCTGTGGCCACGCCTACCTTTCATGTCTGATGCTGTTAGAGTTTTGATTGACTGATGTGTAATCTGGAATGATATAATACACTTAGCCAAACTCTTACCTCGAATTATAACCGTCTATTTACGAGAAACCTTTAGGGAAGGCTTTGCCAATCTTCATTCAGATGTATTGTCCTTAAATGACCGGCTGGCTGCTAATAGGATGTTATTCTGATGTGCAATCCTTAAATGACCCACTGGTCGCTAATAGGACTTAATTCTGATGTATTGTCCTTAAATGACCCACTGAATGTTAATATAACGTCATTCCGATGTGTCATCCTTAAATGACCCACTAGCCGCTAATAGGACGACATTTTGGTGTATTATTCTTAAATCACTTGTAGATTTTTTCAGGTCAATTTCAGGTGAAATTGACAACAATTTCAGGGAATTTCATGTGAATTTAAGGTCAATTCCAGGTCAAAATTTTATTTTCATGTAAAATTGATCTGAAAACATATTGCCTGTGAACAGATAATGTTTCTTGCATCTATTTTAGAAAGCTTTGAATAATTCTCTTTAACGAAGACTCAATGAAGTGTGACTGATAATAACGAACCAATTTTATTTTGGTTAAAATTAATATTAAAAAAAATTAATGAATATTTATAGTTTTGTACTTTTATTTCATTAACTTCATTTTACCATAAATGCAATGGAAAACTGCGCAACGAGTAAAATTATCTGTAATTAAATAACTTCACATTTACTTTTAATTTATTGTCAAAACCGGTCTTTGTCCGATCGACGTAGTTGTATGACATTTGTATTCGTAATATATAGTAATTAATAAATATATACGTATATGTTCATACTAAATCTGTCTTTCTGATTGGCCAATACGTTTTGCATTGTATACCACTATGGAAAAAAGCAAGAATGGCACGAAATCCCGTCGTTATCGAGATATCCCAATAGACACATTGACAATGCGTATTGATTCGAAAAAGAATCCATTGAAAAAATTACCAGAATGGTACCTTTGAACATATTTTTTGTTTTGTGAAATAGATTATAGAATTAATTATGAGCAACGACGTCACTATTTTTTCCAAATTCATCGGGTTATGAAAAAAAATTGTTAACAAACCTGATTCACACAGTTTGCACATAATGACAATGCCGACCAAACATGCTAGTCCATGTGCTATCCGGTTAAGACTGGTACACTGTACTTTTAAAGTGATGAAATATTGAATTACCAAAATAGATTAGCAATTATCAGTTACAACCTCATGTCAGATTTACAAGATTTGTTTTAGTTAAAAAATACAATGACGGCCCGAATACAAATTAAAATGGCACAGTAGGTGTTTTTTCCCTAATGGTTCGTTATTTCATTAATTATCAGATTATCAATACCAATATCTCAAGACTCTGCATTCATAGACACAACAGATAGTGTGCATATTATGATTGATATTTATTTCACGTGTTGGACATGGCAAACCAATTACAGCAAATCTGGACAATAATTAAAATGAATTGCCTGAAACAGGGGGTCGTTCAAAAGCAATAGTAAATTGAATATTTGTTCTAAATCGTGTTTTTTTGTCGTCTCGGTTGGTCTTAATATGCAACCAAATATGAAGTTCTCTTTTGTTTTTCTATTTGGTTTCCTTGAACTTTTCCTTTGAATTGATTGCAAGATTAGCTGATGATACTGACAGCACAGTAGTCAATATCATAAAACTCATGTCTACAGTACAAAATGAGCCCACAAAGGTCAGACCAAAAGCAAATTGTGATGTTTCATGTCATTTAACATATTAGGCCCAAAACAATGCCTGTTTAGGGTTATATTGGCTATAAAAATAGGGTCGGTAGGTCAGGAGGATTTTTTAAAGTGTCTTTAACTCTAAAATAATGGCCGGAACCGGAGTCTGGGATCCAAATCCCGACTTTTATTTTTTTTCGTAGAAAAGTGGAAAAAAATAGGGTCGAGGGTAAAAAATTAAGGTCGAGCGGGTAACCCTAAACAGACATATTATTTTTTTTTTGCCTTAGAAATTATGAAGTGGCTTCTTAGTGGTTTTCCTCTTAACATACCCATAAAGCATTGCAAAACAAGAAGTAATAAAGTATTAAACAATGCATGTTGTTTCAAGTGATTTTAAAGCATTATACATGTTTGTCCGTGCCTTTAAATGACTTTCAAAGCTTCATTCTTCAAAACTTTTCATTTCCTATGTAACTGAAAACAATATAACATGTGAATGTTTTCGTCCAGTTATGGCACACATAACTTAAATCGAATTGGAAAAAGGTAGGTTTCGCCAAACCAAATACATATTTATTTTGTAAAATCCGATAAACGGAAGAAAAAGGTGAAAAAATATATTAAAAATACTTCAATTTAATTTCTTTATACGTATGAGATTTAACTAATGTGTCTTGAATACAAAATTGAAGGAAATCCTTGATTTATTACGATCGTCAGGATGACAGGATTGTATGCAATTGAAGCTGCGATGGATTGTGTTGTCGAAGTTTCGCGCATGCACATTGTTACGCACAAAAAGTTAAAAAAAAAATGGCTGAACGAAAGCGTGTGAGAAAAAAAACCCATGTATCAGAATCAGCATCAAAGAGTAGGAAATTAGAATGGAATCGGTAGCATCCTAGGATATCTCTAGGGAATGAAACTCAGAGATGGCATGCAGCAATAGAAGAAACAGAAGCCACATCTTAAGCGGAACTCGCCCGGATTATGTTGGGTCGTGTTGCACGTAGTGAGTTAAATTTCAACACATATGCCAGCGCACATATTACGGCAGACTAACTACATATATGTTTGGTATAAACAATCCATCGTACTTCGATTTGTTGTTTTTGTTTTTCAACTAAACATGCCGTGGCAAGACTGTCACTTCTACATCTGACATTTTGTTGCATGCTTCCGTTTGTCGATGCGGCCTCGTTTTGGGAAAAAATACGTCATGTTCTATGTAAAGCTTGACTTCGCTCTATTTTTACAGCTAGGCAACTGACCACCCAAATTGTTCGCTGTATGCATCGAAAATGATCTGAAGATTATATCTATGAACAGGATAAATTTCAATGTCGTAAACTTTATATTTCATTGTGCGAAACCTACCTTTAAAGCATTTATACTACATACATCACTTCCTTGTTGCTAAAATCTTTTCCTATAATCAACTTCGTATGGCTTATCAAATCAATGGAATAAGTAACATATGTTCTTATTATGATTCATATTGTATAGTTCATGATAACAGCATACAGCTGCGTGTTTACCATATATATCCTAGTCGATGAATGAGGAAGCTGTGTATTCGATAAGGCCAGTTGAGTATTTTGGTAAATATTACATGGCGTTATCTTGACAATGCACGGCATTTTGTCTCTTCCTGCTACTCGTACATAATAACAATTTTGAGAGATTCCACAATCTTGACTGAGATAAACCTAATTTGCCCTCTGGTGATTTAGTCTTGAACCCAACCCTTAAACGAATGCCATGACCGCCCTGACAAATCATTCCGCACATCTCAAAACATATATTAAATTCAATGATGTTTTCTGTTTCCGTATATGTCACATAATGTTTTTGATAAAGTTGTGATTTTACGAACCTGTACCGACTACAATGCCTAACACAATGGAAAAAGTAAAACAAAACGAGTTCCTATATTCTTTATCTTATATTCTCCATAATAATAAACGTATACTGTGCCAACAAAGTTCAGTTGTCCTAGCGTTAACGGTTCTTTATTATTATTATAGAAAATGCGTCTTCATTTTTGCGTATCTATATGAATGCTAGTCCAGAATGCAATCTATCGACATGTATGCGACGCTTTGCCTAAATATATCTACAGTATGATACTTCTAGAGGACTACCTGTTGTCGAACAAAAAAGCTACCCTAAGCCTGTTTGAATCAATTTCAAAGTAGTTCAAATCCAGCGAACTGGATATCAAATTTCATAAAGGTCGTGATTAAGTGATGATGTTCAATTCTATTGTTGCATCGCTTAATATATTAGAAGGAAAATGAATCTGCGTTATTCATAATAACTGAATTCATATTTATTTAGACCTAAAGCGATAAAATGCCAAACTGTTTTCAACACATAGAAAAATGCGCTCAATTCAATTGACGCTTTTCTTATTTTTAATATATTTGATAAGCGTTTTTCTATTAAATTAACACAAAGTCATTTTCAATATTCATTACACGTGCCTTCTCAAAGCTACAGTTAAAATGATTTTCAAGACAGTCATGTATTCAGCAAAAATGCCTTGGTATTTTTTCTAAATTTAAAGGTATAATCTAAGTAATATTCCTTGCTGAACTGCAATGTAATATTTCACGTTAAACATTTATTTCCCTTTGAAAGTGTTTCTAAAGCCTCGAATACCTTTATAACTGTGTCATGAAAACATCAGACCAGTCAGATATAAAAGAAAGTTTATTATATGCACCAAGAAATCTGTTTTGACAGATGGTTCACATATGAATAAAATCCACACGTACGCGATATAAAGTGTAATTATCTGCTAATTGACTCGTGTGGTACATCTCCCATCGCTGTATCAGATTTCATTGTTCATTGCAGGGCAGTATAATCGTACACGAACCATTCAACTGTCAATTTTAACATCAATATGATATCAATGGTAGAGGGCAGCTGCTGGTTATGTTTACATTATATGTAAAGTATACCTCCGTCAATATCAAATAGAATAGACGGTATTTATACATATCACATATCTCCATTAAAGCTATCCTAAACATTATTTTGATATTCGCAGATATCGCTTCGTCAGGATATAAAATAAGAAATGAAAAAATGATATAAAATAAAAACGCCTTTGCAATTCGAGGTGAAGTTTCAGGAAACAAATTAAACATATTAAATGAAAACTAACTTATTTTCCCAACTACTTAATTTCGCGTTTTCATACCAAACACATTGTTTATGGCGATTTCATTGCGCGGTCAATATTTCTTTACTTCTACTTTATTTGTCAACATAATATCATTGATTTCGATTGCAATATATTGTCTTATAGCTATTGATAGGACATTGCACACAGCCAAATAATCAAAAAGGAGGAAAGAAGTTTAGCTTGATAATTTATGGAGGTTATTTTTCCATAACCTTCTTTAACAAAATGTCATTTTGCACATTTGTGTAGTATGAAAATCGACAAAAATGACATGGCACTTTAAAGGAAAGCTATACAGGTTTTACTTTTAAAACATAATACGCTAATACTAACATAAATAAAGTTTCAATGACACAAGCTTATATTGGGATTCCTTGTCTGAATTAATCGTATACAGCATTTCTAAACACCTGACTCCCTGGTCATAGCTATAATTTGTTTACCTTTGTTAATTACAAATGTGCTACAATTGATAAGTACAATGCAGATCAACCATATGGAAGGAGCCAAAAGTTAAATGTACGAATATAAATGGATCTAAAATGTTTACTAAACTTTTTTATAAAAACTTTCCTTCTGTTCATGTAATTGATTTTTTTGTATGCCGATTCCTTCTGATAATTTAACACATACGGCGGTTTCGAGTTTAAACCGCATCGACGTTGGTAAAATACAATGTACCATCGGTAAGTCCCACCTTCGGTAATTGTGATATCATCTGACGTGATTTTGATGACGCCATAATATCAGGATAGTGCTGCTAATCGAAAGTAAATTGTAACCCACATCGCCTTGGTAGTATTTGGAATTCAATGTTACATTTTCTCCATATCCGATCTTTACATAATAAGAAAAGAGCGATGTTGTTGCCGAATTTACTTCAGTATTGGGTAATGGTAAAATAATACTTAATTTGGATTTACATTTTTAATATTCATTGACAAAACCAATAAGTAGCAATGATAGACAAATTTTGAAAATATATAGACATAATAGAAGTAGGTTATTCATTTGATATCAAATTATATTGATGCATCTTATAGCCATCCCTTCCTCCCCTTTTCAAAATGACTTCTTCTATCCCCCTCTATGAGTTTGATGATTGTTTTTGCGTAAACATATAAACATATAAACTGATGTAATTTGCTTTTGTAAATTTTCATTTCCACAAATACTGTTAACTTTTTTTTTAATTTCTGTCATATATCTTATTTGAATTATGACCGAGCTAAGAAAATCATGTACTTAATATCATACTTTTAGATCTTCATGTGGATTCTAAAGATAGGCGCCCACGAATATTCAAGCCATTTAATATAATTTTACAATAGTGTTTACTCATATTCAAAATAACGTTCCAGCTAGCTTGGACACAGCGGTAAAGATTTAAGAAAATCTGGAGGATTAGAGAAATGTTCATGATACAAATATAGGTTTTTCCTTAATGCAACATTATTGTAGGGGAATTTAGGGCAACGACCAATGATTGTTTTTTTTATTTAAAACGAAAAAAACCTCCTCAGACTACACAGTATGGCTTATATTAGTGTTCTTTAAGGATTTATATAACTAAATATTGCGGATTGAATATCACTACCGCGTTAATTCCGCCTACTCTACTATAATAAAACATGATATTGTCATACAGCAGCGTGATCGAAAGAGACACTGTTGGTAATTGATTGAAGTAATTCCTTACATGAGTGAAGTAATATTTTTAGGTTCACATATGTAGTATTGTGCTTGAGTGAAGTAACACGGGAAGTACACGTATGTAAAGTATGTGCTGAATAAATCTGACAGTGTTCGACGACCGTCTGCGGGTCCATAATGACAAAACCTGTAACGAACACTAGTCTGCAATTTCAGTTAGCATCCTCACACGCTTGCACAATTGTGTGTGTAAGTTACTAAGACTAATAAGACCAACATCGCTAGGTGGGTCCCATTTTGTCAAACAAACCGAAGTTAACCGACATTGTAACGTCGTTGCCGAGAACGTCATGTGACTACCGTAACTACGTAACGTCTGTCCGAACTCTTCCGAGCACGGGTCATGAACTTTCCGACTTCCATTCGGCAATAATCGTAACTTCTATGGCGACCAGTTTTAAATGAATTCATGTTTAAAAGTATCGACTTTCAACAACTGCTATACCAAAGTTATTAAGTAATCATTATAAATAGTCTTTGATATAACGTTATTTCAACTACATCTACAAATACATGCTAACAATATCGGGGTCGAATCTAACTTGATTTTTTTTGTTTATAGTTACGAAAGTTACGAAAGAATTGCTAAAGTTTGATATGCACTATATTGAGAAATGCTTTTAATCAATAAGTACATAATATATAAATACTACCTGCATTAGAGGGTGACAGTGCCTAGTGTCACCCTGAGGATATCACTGTCACCCGACGCGGAGCCGAAGGTGACAGTGATATTCCTCGGGGTGACACTAGTCACTGTCACCCTCTAATGCAGTTAGTATTTATTTTATTATACCAAAAGTCTAGAAACGAAACTAGTTTTCAAGTATTTGCAATCTATTGAAACATTTTAACTGATTTTAACAAAAGTCGAACAGTCACCGTCGGCAGTAGAATATCATATCAGTTTCTACTCAGTAGCGCTAACTATTGCATTATTAAAAAAAATACTCACAATAAGCATTTAGTGAAAATTCTTGTTGTCTTGTCTCCTGCGTCTGTTAAAATCATAATGTTTTTGTAAATCTCAATGAATTTTGGTTTCGTCCCATCGTATGTTTGGTTTCGTCCCAACATATGGCGCTTGGAAGGTAAGCGAAAAGTCGTAAACGGAAACCTCCGTCCTTTATTTGGAAAAATATATTGATAAACAAACTAATTTGGCAAAACTATTACTAAATAGCTCCAGATTAATTTTGAAGCGTAGCTTCAAAAAACAAAGATGGCGTCGAAAAAAAGAACGAGTGCGCATCATTTTGGGATATTAATATTTTGCACAGTCAAAAATACACTATCACCCGTTGCTAGGGGGTTTGCTACGAACGTGTCTATTGTTTCTTATTGTTCTAATGTTACCTGCCGTGTGATAGTGTAAAATACCAAATATCTCTCGACCAATCAGAACGCAGGATAATGTATATACCCTGAAAGCCAAATCGAAAAAAAATATATAAAACAACTAAAACTTAAATTTTGAAATTCCTCATTTGTACGTTTTTGACCCGTGTGGAAAATCGGCTACATGGTAACATTAATCTTTATGTACATGTATTTAAAAGAGCGCTGAAATTATATAATTTACTTCATTAATTTAATATATAATTTGTGTTGAAACGCTTATCACCCGTAGATTAGCTGCCTTCACATATTACCATGCACCCTTTGAACACAATATCGTCTTTTTCTAATTTAGATTACGATGGAGCTTCCGCCATCAATTTTATGTAAATGTCTCCTTGACATTTGCGTGACTTGTCTTTCCGGAACACCGACTGCTTTTCGAGAGAACATTTGTCTCCTGACCCTGCTAAAGTTCCTTATATTAATGTCTATTCTCGTATATATACAATCAGGCAACACAGAAAATTCACCAACATATGGGTCACCCTTGTGTTACTAAACACCTGCTAACAGATGAAGAATGAGAAACACCAAATAGGTCCGTCTCTTTCGGTATAGTTCATTACTGCAACGTTTAACGTTCCAGAATTTTACAGTCAATTATCAAATGTCAGGGACCTGGATAGCATGTCGTTAAGTTCCCGGTCTGTGCAATCAATTCACTTAAACACAACACGAACAGGAGAACCAATTTCGTTTTCCAAAATATATGGCAGTGGTTAAAATGAAAATTTATGAATATTTTTACTGTGCTTAATTATATAGTTGCACAATAATTGTTGGCTCTTTTGAAATAGCGATTTTAATGTGTACAGGGTAATCGCTATGTTATGACTTTATGCCTATATTTCAGTTCCTAATACCAGAAACCCCATGTCTAAAAATTATTGTTGTTATGTTAAACAATCATAATCTATCATCATGTTTGATTGCAATATATTTTGGGTCAAAATTTTCGTGATTTTATCTTAAAACGAGAAAATTTAATTTAAACGGTTCTATATTGAATCCATGATTTAACCATTTTTTCGCTGATTGAATGTGAGCCACCAAAGCAATGTCCAGCAGCGAAATCGCGAAAATATCATCCCCGTAAAAATAACTGGTTATACGGTATCTACAGAAATAACATTTATCGATTAGGATGATTATCAATTGTTGTATTCACCTTTAAACCCAATAGAGATATTCAAGGGGTATGTGTAAGGACATTCTGTGTTAACACAACAAATAATGTTGTGAGAAATGGCGACCATTTCAATTCTATTTGCGGTTACATCGCACTGCAAAATAGTAACCTGAACGTTGTAGTACGACACTTAATGGTGATATCGGTTTTGAATCTTGAACTAGAGATCAATGGTTGACAGGTCTTTTCGGTCTAGGAGAGGGTGTCAGAACTTCAGCACTCGGGTAACGGTGAGTGGACGATCAAAACAGATACGAGACACAGATGTTCCATCAAAGAAATCAGCATTTGAATTGACGTCGTCATGTCTAATGAAATAATAGTTGTAGCAATTCTATTTTGGTTGTAATCATTTTCTACGATCTGAATGGTATCGCGCACATTTGTCCGACCGGTAAATAGAGATATTGTCAGCAATATAAAAATTGTTATTTTGTTGGTTATTTGATTAAGATGCAATGCATCTACAAACTACAAGACTACAAACAATGCATTGTGGTTAAATCTCCAGTCTAGAACAAAACTAAAAATCGGATTTGCAATAACGAAACACATCCTAATAGAAACAAATAACAACTTCCATGGCACTTTTATGGTACAAAGCATAATACAACAACGTACTCTTTTCTTTAAAAGGAAACCTTTGATTCGACACCAAATGCGAACTTAACTAATAGCATTTGATATATCATATTCATATTCAAATTCCACGTGAGACAGCTGTCAGGAACTGACCGCTGGTCGGTGGGTTTTGTCCGGGTACTGCGGCTTTCCTCCACCAACAAAAATAGCACGTCCTTACATGCCCTGGACGTTAAAAAGAAGTTAAACTAATAAAACCCCAAAAACTGATTCTTATATGAAAGAAAAGAGATTGTCATGATGAACATGAATACGTCGATTTCGAGATAAGAAAACGACGTTAGCGTGGTTGTATTTACCGTTGATTAGTTCCACCTTCCATTAGATGTCACGTCATCATTTAACGTCATTTTTGTGACTTCAGAACCAGCGGAAGTTGAGATTGATTCAATGTTAAAAACGTACTCCGTCTACGGTTGTTTTATGTCGGGTAGGGTTTACCAATTTCTCGTGAGTTTTTGGCAGGGGCGTAGGAAGCGGGGGGGCAGGGGGGGCAACTGCCCCCCCGTTCCCCAGGACGGGGGGGGCAAACATGTCTTTTTGCCCCCCCATTTTCGCCGACTGAAATTTTCTAAAAATGTTTATTTGAAAGAAAAAAGGGTCCTCCTGCACATTTTTCGTACTTCATTCTAGAAAATTTTCCGCTGCGCGGCGTATTTCCTAAAACGTTCAAGCACATAATGTCAAACCTTAAATAGGCCTAGTCAAAATTCAATACACAGGATTTTATGTACTACCTAAAAAAATTCTCTTAAAAGATCAATTTGTTTATGTCTTAGCGAGACAATATTAATTCATTTTTTATGTTACACAACCATGTGCCGATGGTGTGAAGCCGGTGTATTCAGATCGAGTAGGGTTGCATAATGTTTTGACGACACAATTATCATTTCTAAATGCAAGCAGCTTTATATAGAAAAATTACCACGTTAAGAACGCTTTATAATCATTAAAATACATCGTAAACTCTTCTCAGCCATTCTAAACCGTATTTTTTTCCGGGGTAGACACCCGGACATCCCAAACACCAAAATCTCGCGCTTTTGGGCGCTCGCATATTCATCAAAACTCATTTAAGCTATTCTTAATCGTAATATTTTTCCTAGAGGAGGCCCCGGACCCCTCAAACACCAAAATCCCGCGCTTTCGGGCGCTCGCAAAATCATCAAAATACATTGTAAAACTCATCTCAGCCATTCTAAATTACTATATTTTTTCCGGGGGTCACCCTCAGACACCTGAAACACTATTACAAAATATTGAGGACCTTTGCCCCCCCCCCCCCCATTACGTTTCATCTTCCTACGCCACTGTTTGGTATTTACTTCGTACATTTATTAGTACTGGTTTTTTATTGTCACGGATTAAGAAAGGCCTTGTTCGTTTAAAATGCTTCAAAAGACATGCTTTATACATATATCGCAGCTATATCTTCCAGAATTCCGATCACCACATGCTGAAAAAAGCGAACCTTGCATCAAATGAAGAAAAAAACTAATAAATGATTCTTTACAGAAAAAAGTCACAAATATATATCCTCACTGGGATAGAGTTAATCTGAAATCACAGGGAAGATATTCTGGAGCTTTCTGTGCTTCAACTGTATTATCACCTACCATACGTACGACAATCGACTTAAATTCTGAAGTCGTGCTATTAATGTTTCGAATTATTACCCATAAAGGAATTGCATAGAGATAAAAAGCAGTGGTATTTCGCGAAGGAATGATTGATAGACCTCGACTGTGATCTGAATTGTCGTCTGTCAGTGAATATAATGATTTAAACGTTGACATTCCCATATATTTCATCTCTTGCTCTTATCACCCCTCCTGCCACTCCCTCAAAAAAAGAAAGAGAGTAAAATACAAAAATAAATAAATAAGAAAACACTAAAGAAACTATATAACTTTATTATATTACATACCTGGAGGCTTGAATATAATTTTTATACAACTACAGTTATCAAGTTAGTGGTATATTATTTTCTGTTTGAGCATTACAAAAATCACATAGTCATTGTTAACATTTTCAGAGTTTATAATAGATATAATAACAAGAATACATATTTAGTTAACCTAGTCAGATGCAGAACATCAGACAGATTATCAAAGGATGACAAAACATCGCAGTTATGGTTAAAAATGATGCAAAAGTACTTGTATGAAAGAAAATCACTGTGAATCTATTTGAATGAAATCTCATAACGATAGATAAGATGAACTTGGTCAATCGAGCTCAGCTTCAGTGTTGGTCGTATTAACTCACAATTATTGACTAAACGTCGTTGTGACTTGTACTGACATGATGCCCATCCCATATATAATGTCTACATAAGGTATATAAAGAATGTACTATTCAGTTTGACATGTCAAGGGTTTGAACTAGAATTATATAAAATGTATATGTTTTGCTAAACCAGATAATTGGAGATAGACACCGGCATTCAACAACACTATTGACAATAGCGCATTAAAAATCAATAAATGAACAACTAACTTCGTACATTTTAAAACATAATACATACATTTGTATGCTTTAATAATTATAAGTTCTCCGTAATCATACTACATCTGGCTGTCTGATTGCCCGATAAAGATATTGACGTCGGGTATTGATTTGAAAAAAAAATCTTTTAACGTATTACAAATATATTTATATATATAAATACTTAAATAAAACAGTTAGTGAGTGTGTTTAACATATTCTAGATAGCCACAGACATGCATAAACACATCCAATGACAAAGTTCTTCTAGGGAAGATTGAATCGGTCAGTCTTTTCATAAAAGCACACATATCGTTTCGTATTTATCAGCAACAATTTATTTAGACTCAATTATGTCTCGACCGGAAGAAAGAACTAATGCAATTCTCATAGGAGTCATTGCACAACCGAACGCAATGTAGGGTAGACCAGAATAGATGATAACTGTTGACACCGAACAGAGATCACAATAAAACCTGGGTTTCAGATATGCGTTTTGTTACCGCTGTAGTTCGTCTCTTTTATTGCTTTTTTTTACCTATATTTGTACGGCAGTTGTGATTGAATGACATTTGTCTTACATATATACGGTGGCAGGGAGCGGACATGATATAAATGAAACTGTTGCATGTGAACGAAATATTATTGCGTTTGAACGAAATATTTTTGCATGGAAACGAAATATTATTGGGTGTGAACAAAATATTATTTCGTTCGAGCAAAATATTTTGCAATAATATTTCGTTCGAACGCACTAATATTTCGTTCGAGCGCAATAATGTTAGTTGATTCATGTCCACCCCCAGTCACCGTATATAAAAGCTCCATTGATTGGGGCAAAAGCGCTCACAAGTCAGTCGTTATTGTTCTTATTTCTTATAGATTTCGTTCGTAAGGATTTTTCTTTAGATTTTAGATGTAACTGAACGTAGTGATAATTGATCTGGACAAACGAATATTAATTAGTACAAACTTAAGAAAAACTCAGTTATTTGCATCCTACTTTCTCTTTCGAGCTGTGAACTATAATCATTAATATAGAATTATCTTATTTTTTCATCTATCATTTTCCTCCGAGGTTAATTATCCTGACAAAGTGAAATTGGTCCCATTATTGCTGTAAAGTTTGCTGAATATCTTTTCATTACATGTAGACAGACTATGTAGTAAAATTTACACGAAGAAACGATCAAAATACGACTCGCAAATAAACTCAGTAATTTTACTTTGACAGGATAATTCAATTTGAAAAAATAATAATGTGTTTATAGTAAAAGAAACTAAAACTACTACTTCATGCGATAGTCAGCTTTTACGGTCATGGTGAAGCATAGGGATGGTCTTTCAAACTGTAAGAATATGCCTTATCTATTGCTGCAGGCCATTCAGCAACTAAGATTCCTTCAAACAATAATTATAGGACAATGACCAGTCCACCAAGCTGGCCGGACGACGATGTGTGAAAGAATTCAGCATTCACTCCAATACACCTACAAAAGATACTGACGTGGCGGCTTCAATAACATCTTACAGATCTATCAAAATATTTGTTTATTGAATACTAGGAAAAGATAACAGATCACCAGACAAACAATGCATTGTCAGGACGAATGTGACGGTGGAAAAGTGAAAAGAAAATAAGTATTGTCTCCTCGAACTGTATTGATTAATCGTCAAAGCCATCGCGTTGGGTTCTATCTCATTAACTATCTGTGTTCTTTGTTTATTTTTGTACAAAGGATTGTTTCATTTTGATGCGGAAATACAAGGTCGAACACATTCGTTGTATACCTCGCATTGTACGACAGTCGAGTGATGCTAGAAGCTGGAATACTAAGCGCATGCCGGTCTTGTCTTGTTTATCTTAATTGTATTGCAATATTTTATTCACTTCGGTAATTAATGTCTGCATGGATAGGCGGTCGATTAAATCAATAAATACCTTCATAGTATACAATGGTCTACTGAAGCTAAGTCTAATAATCTAACTTGAATAAACATGTATATTTATTCGCCATAGTTTCATCTAAAGTAAAAGACGATGTTTGACAATAAACATATGTTATACAATATATGTTCGTAAACGACTTTTTTCAACCATGGTATGATCGTTTTATTTGCCGAGGCAGTACATCTTAACACATCCTGTTTATCTAAAACTTTAGATGAAATGTGAACAAGGGAAATAGATATATTGTCATTGCTACTTCCTTAATAACTTTATATTCACTTTGCTGAAATATGCAGGTATTTTCTCAATAATTCAGTCTTGCTTGTAACAACAATTTCTATGATTTAAACAGTTACGTCAGTTCATAAATGAAAAACTAATGTTGCCGTTTGTAACGTTGTTTCTTATAAAAAAACAACTTCCTTGTATTTTTTGAAATTTGAATATCTGTAGCAGATTGAATTAATAGGATTAACGTGAATAAATTCTTCTATTAAGGAGATATAAGTGTAAAAATATGAGTGTACATAGCTCTGTAACATGAAAAGACAGGATTGAAGTTAATCCTTAAGAACAAATACATATCCAAATAAAGATAGGTCAGGTGTAAAGTCGGTGTATGTGGTCTTATTTTTGACAGTTCAAAGTATCGTTCATAAGCATAATTACAAATATAATAAAATATTGAATTCAGCAAAATGAAGTAATACATTAAATATGTACTTTGAGAAAAAGTGATTTTATTTCGAAAGTTTCAGTAGTTTTTGAAGCAGTTGGTGAGGTTTTAAAATACTTTTTCTTGGTCACGTCAAAGGTGAAGTTATGACTGATAACTACTATATCACATCGAATGCTGATATGATGTGGAAATGTATCCGAGAGAAAAAGAGAAAAATACTATCGCACTGATTCTTTCTGCTTCCCGTTGAGACTTGCTCGTATAGTAACTAGACAATACATGCGTTTTTATGGACAGTCTTCAGCTTAAGTACCATATTAGAATTTTATTCGAACACATCAAAAAGAAGCAAACTTATTGCGATACCCCAATAAAAATGAAATTACCACTATACTGAGCCTCTTCACAGTGCTTGACATTCAGATCGTTTAGAGACCTTTACATGTGTATAGAGGATTAAGTGGATGAATTATCCACAAGAACACCCTCTCCTGACCGTGGAGTTCCGAAGGAGCTCTTCTAGGCGTTCTTCCACCTCTTCAACTTGACACGACCATACTTGACCAATGTTGTCAATAGGATGTACAATGTAAACAATTAAAACCAACAAACAATTCATATGTGTAAGACTGAATATGTCATTTTCTGAAAGTGTTCTTGCAAGCTTGGTTCCGTCTTTGCATATAATAGAGTTATCTGCCCTTGCAAGCAGATATTGGGAACTACGTAATGTGTTTGCGATAGTAACATAACAATAGTTTTCAAATTTCGCTTATAAAAAATGACGTCACAATCATCATCTTCACGCAATGGAGAGAACTCGGTAATATGCAAAGGCAATATAAAATGTAGTTGTTTACATATCCTTGCTATATTACTTACGGATTAACTTTAATTAACAAATGATCTCCTTAATTTGAAAATTTGATATTACGAACATCAATTACTTGAAAATATGATTTGATTCCATAAGCAAACATATCGCATAGAAACAGAACAAAATCTAAGAATCTAATAGTACACCTATGAGGATGTGTCTACTGGCTCTTTTTGTGTAGAGAATGGTTTATCGAATATCTGCAGTGCGATGTACCAAACTATCACTGTAAAAATGTAGTTCAGAGATAATGCAATTTTATTACACCTATATATGTGATTCAACATATTGCTTGACAGGTGTGTGTTTTGGGTAATTCTTTCAAACAATAATCCAAGAATAAACAGACGAAGAAGTCGGCCAATGATGTGTCACAAATGTTTCTCGCAATAGTTATCTGTTGGCATATCAGTAAAAAAAGAGGTATGGCAGTTTACCAGAAAGTCAATCCTCCTCCCATTGTTTTTCCTCTTGGGCCCAACACGTAACGGAATATATAGCTACACAGTCCATGAATAAGTACCCATGACCTCATTACTTTTTGTAAAACACACTCGTTTACAAAGGCGATATTTCTCATATTATAACATTGGAATTAGGTATGTCGGCTGGACTGAATCGTATCTGCGTCATTATCGCATTCATGCTTCAAACGATTTCGTTTAACTGGGTCTGAAAAAGTAAGGAGACATTTGCTAGATTTCACGTTGATAGATTTCGTTAGATGTCGCTTGTTCACGCTTTTTGACCTACATTTATATTCGATAGAAGTAATAAATATCTTTTTATCTAGATTATTCAACAATTATATGTTCAGTTGAATTTTCTTCACCATGGCGTCAAAGGCTGGTCCTCATATGACTTTTGACCCTATGGTCACGTTATGTTTGTGTGTTCAGAAATATACACGAATTTCAAAATGCTATTCTGATTTGGCTTTCGGACTTTCACAGTATGAATAGCGACGAAAAAGTGTTCCGTCTGTATTTGTTTTATCCTTGAGGCTAGGTATCCATTGTGACGTCATTATTTTGCGAGTGTTGTTTTCTCTGAAACGTTTGCTCTCAAATACATGACGTCAGAATCAATATCTATGATACAACACATTATGGGAAAGTAGTATTATGAACGTCAGGAATACATGAAATATAACAAAAATATATTCATTTTACAAAGTCGATACTGCCCTTTAGTTTGTAAACAAAATTTCTTTAATACTCAAATGAAAATAAAAAATAGTGACATCGATGCTTAATCAAATAATATCTTGGTATAAGAAACTCACAGAATCATGTGGCGTTTTTAATATACGTTTGACGTTTTGTTTATTCTTTTATTTAACATAATATACGAAGTACACAGTCGAGAGTGCCTTCAGTGAATTGACTACTGAACTCTTATTTATATTCATTGTTAAGGTATAAAAAACTAAGTGTTAATGTAACGTGTGTTTGAACGCCAAACCAAAACACATAAAAAATAAAACAAAGATTTAGAAGAAACGTTTTTTAAATCACGGTGAGACGTGTATTATTAGTAATAGTTATCTTAAGAGTGATATTTATGTATAAATGTGGTCCAACATTTGCGTTTATGTCCTTGTTAAGAAGCACTTGAAACCACATGCTTCATATGTACATACTATGTACCGTCAATATTTCACAAGAGTAACCTGACACCATAACGTGAAGACATCGGCTACACTATTGACAATCCTTATCTGCATAAGTTGACGACTCGCTGATCAAACAAAACTTCACCGATCATTTGCCTAATAAAGACGAATCTTTCTAGGGCTAGACCATGATGTCTTCTAATTATCTTCTGAACAGAACTTGTAAGACGTATGAGTAACTATACATTCCAGACATTATGATTGAGTATACGCTGCGTTTTTCGCGAAAAATCGATATATGTCAATGAACAACGTGCTATCATAATGTCAAGTATATATTATGTTTTTCTTAACAAGTTTTAACAGCTTTCTCATTGCATTGAGCAGCAGTATCGCAACGTCTATTACTAAAACATGTTTGATCCTTTATTTGCATTGTATGGACTTTTGTTAAACGTTATATACCAATTGTCGGCTTTTCATTGGCTCTTTTTGTTACGTATTAGTTATGCCAATTGCAATGTGTAATTGCGAATGTATTGATTGATTGGGCGATTTGCACGTGGCGTTTTACTTCTAGACGTTATTGTTCACGTACAAACCGCGCGCTACCGTGTTCGCTCAGTATCAGTACCAAAGAGCGGGGCATTCAGCAGCAGTACCAGCTGTTGTGGCGGGATTGTTACTGCTGGTATTCTCTCACATAGGATTCACGGTCTTACACTGGACATTACACACACCCGGTATGCTGTAGGTAAGATAGTTATTTACACTTTATTGATATACAGCTCAATATGAAGTAAGCTATCTTATAAAAGCATTTAAGTTTAATATATTTTTACATTAGTTTGAATACTTTATTTGCAAATTTAATATAGTTGTAAAATGATTATTCTTTATAAAAACAATTAAGATAAATGTACGAATGAAAGTTTCTAAAGTTTACACAAAGGTGTTTTATTAGGTCTTGATGAATTTCGAAATGGATAAGTCTACTTATGAATAATATGTATTCTCTAAAAAAAGAAAAACGAAAAGGATTGTTATTTTCAGGATAGATGAGACTCATTTGACAGGTATAATGTTTTAACACGCCAGATTATGTGTGGCGTATCATAATTATTGTTTCCATTTCAAGATTAAACAATAACCGGGCGAATAAAAGTCATTAATTGATTGATAATCAAATGGGACTACATTTTAACAAAACGCGTATTTTATTTTAAAGAATGCTTAGTTCTGATTTGCTCAACTCCATAGTCAGATTGAATCGAATCATTACGTACGAATGAAACCCATAATGTTTTTAATAATTAAATGTATTTAATGATTTAATGGTTATAACAAGTTAATGGTTTTAATGATGTTAAATAATTGTTAAAACAGTTTTGATAATTGTAGACAAAATTTATTTCTGTGATTTTACTTGGGTATATTTGTGTATCATTGACTTCGTACATACCGACAAAAGTCTGAATTTGAAAATCTGGGGAAAACTGCATTGCTGTATAAAAAAGCATTTATACATACAGTATATTGTACATTCCGAGCATCGAATAGAAACCCCAAAAATAAATCTGGGATTCCAAAAACGAAAATAATTTACAGGTTGCATAGTGAAGGTAATCCACATAACGAACAGATTTCGATTTTCGATTGTCTAGTGGTGTGGTCTACTTATCATTTACCTTTAGGTACATAATCTTGCTGAAACAGTTTGAATGTTCAAAATATAACAGTAAAACTAGATTTTGTATAGTTCTTAAAGTTATTAGCATACTGATAATACTACGCTGATCTTAACTACATGAACAATATCAAAAATATCAATTAAATGTTAATTTTCTTAACGTGGGGTGTTTTAGATTTCACGGCGTCATCTTAATTACTACGCTTGTACTTGAGTATTACTACCCCAAGTGGTTAGATATAATCGAAATATATCTTCGATGTTAAGACAGATTTACAAAGAAAATCCTGTTCTTGATGTTGTTACTAACTTCATGCATGGTGAATAGAGATACTCTGGTGTTATAATGGCTATTGGTAAACTTTTTTGTGTTGGTTGCGATGGCCTTGTAAGCTTTGTGGAATGTCTTAAATGAAGTCAGTGGGTAGTCATTGAATGTTTGAGCTTGATTATTTGATGAATTTGAAGTCAGATAGGTACGCAGAATATTGGATATAAAATAAAATATTTGATCTTGGCTTTGTATTTACAGAGAATGTGCCATTTGTCAATCGTCATCCTTGTGCATGTGTGACTCTGGAAGTATTTTTCGGTGGGCTAACACTATAAATTAGGTCTTTGGTATAGACGCATAGATAACATAAAGACCACACAATAAAGAAATAATTACCTGTCCTAAAAATACAAAATATTTGTTTAAAGCCAGGAAATCCATCACGTACCAACCCAACACAGAAAAACACATCTGCTCATTATCTTGACATTACATATAATTGGATACAATGTTGGTACCGTTAGAATATCAGAAAGAAATCAAGTGAGCTATTTTTTTTTATCAAAATTCGTGTTTTACATGTACGGCAAATTGATGAAAATTGTCTTTAATCTTGCTAGCACCGATTTTGTTTTTGTATTTACACGCCTGTGTATGTACTGTGGAAATAGACAACATGCTTTAAAACCTGTTGGACGTTTTAACCGCCATCACAGAATGACCTCTCCGAACTGAGGAGCAATAATTCCGAGACAGCTGCACTAACAAACTCAGACAGTTATCGAAGAGAAGCATTTAAAACAATCGACAATGTCAAGCTTATCTCGTTATCAGAATGCACCGCAGCTCAGTTTGATCTAGGTCCTACTGTAATACTGTGAATATGGTATGTATGTATGCATTCCCTATTCTCCTTGTTATGCTCTAGGAATATTCACATTACACCATTGAAAATTGTGTGGCTCACATGTAGATTTATCATGTGATAAAATCTTACACCCATGACTGTGTGATTTAAAATTTATCAAACTCGTTGAACAATTTGATATGCCACATGCCTAAAAGCTCGTGACATATCAAATTATTGAACTATTTTAATAAATTTCATATCACATAGCCACGTAGGTAAGATCCTTTCTATCTTCTTGGTAGAACAAGTAAAATGAATATAAAACTACGGGCAAATTTTGGTGTCTGTCCTTAATTTTTATGTTCTGTCTTTTGGAAATGTTTAATAACCAATGAGGTAGCACATAACAATGCTAGTTAACCTAGGGTAAAAACTAGGAATAGGCAGGATTGATAGTTACATTAAGTAATATAGTATTTGATTGATTGATGCATTGAACGTCCTATTAACAGTGAGGGGCCAGTATTACCGTAATTAGTAAATTTAGATAATGAAGAAAAGCCTGATGACCCGGAGAAACACTAACGCCCAGCTCTCAATATCTGGCAACTGCCCCATATGTACCAGAGGGCAATGCGGTAGATTAGCTGTTGGCTGAGCATGCTCATCCTCTGTAAATAAAGTTTATTATATGAGATTCGGCAATAATCATGTGACAAGTTCTGGTTATACTGAATGTTCGAGCAAATAACAGAAATCTCGTAAATACACATTATATATACAACAATTAAATAATAATATATTTGATTTAAACAGGATGGCATTACAAGAAGATGAATTGCAATTGGGCACTAGGTTTACAACTAACATAAAACCAATGGTGAAGAAAATATTCCTTAGAATCTCAGTTTAGATGACAAAAAAATAAAATACGTATAAAATACAATAGTATTTTAGAGCAGGCGGGAAAGGGAAATTGAGAAATGACACTGTTTGATAAATATTATAGGAGTTCAAAGTTACATTTTGCTCAACTGTTGAATGCTTTTTGTAATCAAGCTCTCCAGCAAAGATGGAATTAAAGTATCTTATTGTCTTTTGGATAGCACATATACATCTTGTAACGACAGTGTACAGTACATCTCTGGTATAACATTCATTAAGCTACGTCTTTGTTTATATCTAACCGATATAATTTTTGTCGGAACTATTAATTCTAGAAACACTAATACAAATGTAAATTGATATTTTAGTGACTTCTTAATTTCGCGATTTGAAAGCATAAACTTTCGCGGTAATGTTTTTGGGCGATAAACATACCTTCTGACAATTATATACACAATTATTACATTCACAAAATAATGTACTTGATAGCATGCGACCATCGCGTAATTTGTGGAGATTCTCCTCTCAAAAAGCAAGCTTCTGGTTGTCGAACGATTTTCATCACAACTGCATCGAGAAAATCGTGCGAAAAGTATAGCAAGAGAGATATATAATGCCATCTCTATTTGAAACGACGATTTGAAACTTTACTGACATCAAAAGACTTGTATTTTATAAGATGACGTATAAGTTATAACTCATTTTTACGCCCCTACGCTCAACTCAAACAGTTCGACGGCCAGGGCTACGCCAGAAAAGAAATCATGTTATTCTAGAATATTTCTATCGTACACTTTAGTTGTATATATACATTACCAGTAGGATTGTGCTCACGTAATGCTTCTTTTAATGTTCAAAGTGTTTCCTAACAATTATAGTTATGCAATACACTTTGTGATATATCTGCTTTAAACAAATATTCTCTACCGTTCACTTATGAATCATTTCTTATTACAAGCACGAACCACTGCCAAACCCTCAATAAAGTGCATTTCTGATACTAGAGCAGTTGTTCCCAGAATATTGCAATAAACAAACTCATACGGATACAGAATTGTACGTATTAATGAATATCTATATATAGCTTCACATATCGAATAAACTTCAAGGATATTGTGTTTTATTCTAGGTATCACGATTTCTGGTAATAAACCAAAGACAGTTTATTTCTGTGGTAGAGTTGGTAATGTATACAGGATTGTAGAATATCATTCCTTTTTTCATTCATCCATTTTAGAAATATTTTTGTTTGAACATTGATGCAGAACACATTAAGGTATTATTTACAAAAACGCGATCGAACAATCTTTAACACATAAAAAAATGGAAAATACCGTGTTGAAAAATTGCCAATATAAATATTTTCATTTACATATTTTTGTATAATCACTTGTACCTACTTGAACAAACGGATAATATGTCTAATCTGGTTAATCTTATACGCGCCTTTTCTATTTTTACGAAAACATTTTCGCAGTATGGGATTACTGACTTCTTGCTAAAGAATACGACATTTTTTTAACTTTGATTATCATTTTTTGTTTTTGTGACTATTCTAAAATAACATGACGTGAAGGATTGATGTTGATCTTAAACGGCAGTTGTTTTGGAAAACATCAATCAAATAAAGAGATCAAAATTACACTGAGAATTATAAAAAAAAATAACAGCAGCATGCAATTAATTTTTAACTCTCTCGTGGTGACGATTTGGTGTTGTATAAAACAGAAAATATAATCAGTTTCTAAATATGCTGCGAGGAGTTCTGAGATATTTAGATGAAGAAAAACATTCTTTTGTGAATTTAGAGCCAATAATTAGCATTGGAATTCTAGTTAAACGCTGGTGATAAATTTAAACCTATCCCCAACGGATATTATACAGCGTAAAGGAATCAAACCATTTGAAATAGCTTGATTAGGAATTTCGTATTTTCAAAGTTTTTAGCCAATAAGAAGAAATTAAACTTGAAGTTGAATTGCCATACAATTCGTGTAACTATACACACTATACATTGAAGATATTTGAAATTTGCATCGTACTATGAAACTAACGTTTAGGTTTCAGAGGTTTCTCCTTGAAAAAGCTGGTAAAAATTTAACACAGTGTTATGAAGTTGCTTAAAGTAGAAGAAATAATATAATCATGTTACGGTAAAATGACCCTTATTTTTTTTATCTTTATACATTTTGTATACGACAGCTGTTTTCAGGAATGGGAAACATCGCTTAATAAATAAAGTTATTTTTGAAAAAAAACCCATATTTTAGCACTTGGTAGGTTTTTTATAGGCACAGTGCAAGTAAGGTTTTCTTTCATGTAAATTTCAAATTATTTATGTAGTTAATGCACTGTAAAGTATAACTGATGGAAGGTGACAATCTACATATCGTACTAGTCGTCGAAACGCCACACATACAATCTTTACTATCGCATTCAGTAAGCGAGCCAATGCTTCACTGTGAGGAGCAATACTATTGGTATCGCTCCTTGCACTGTCACTCGTTGCAGACTTTTCTAAATTTTGATATAGCAATACTATTGGTATCGGTCCTTGCACTGTCACTCGTTGCAGACTTTTCTAAATTTAGGGTAATATATATGATCCCTCATAGCTTATAATATTGTTTTTGAATTCTTACTTTATTGTATGCTATATCTACCTTCATTTCATATTGTGCTCCGACATAAAACTGCTATCGTTTCAAACTACATATAGTAATAGTCATTAACAATATATTCTAAAGGCTGAACAAAAAAAAGACTACTTAAAGCAAACTGAAAAAACTTAAAATAGATAAATGAATATATCACTCGAAATCCGACAATTTAAGTAATATCAGCTCTATTCAATACAAACTTGTACCTACTTATACGTTGATTTCGGGATACCAAAACGACACGGGTAAAGTTTGCTTTATAATCAAATACAATGTTCTTCTGAATTACTGTGGTTATAACTTCATATTTTGGGTCAAATTTTGTGACGTCATAATTACTAGACGGTGGTGTTAATCGACTGTGAATCGCACTTTACACAGACACTTTACACACAACGTAACCCCGTATTGTGAAGTTACTTACTTCAGATCAAATAAACAGACATGTACTAATGCTAAAGCGCGTCGTTACCAGGAGCCAAATATGAAGAATCGCATGAAAATATGAAGAATTCACTGCTTTTAAGTACATTTGTCTAAAAAAGAATATTATCTCTAACCAGATATGTCGTTGATTGGCAGAGGACGTCATTGGAGTTGACGTCTTATTAAGATATTCTAATATAATACAGACAAAGCCTAATGTCATGGAAACCATTAGAATGGTTACAGTTGGTGGAAATGTTTGAAACAAAACGACAGAAAATCAAATCAGGAGACACTCTAGATCTCCTATCCGTGAGTTCATTTTGGTCCCTTCATTTAGAGAATGCAAGAACGATAACTCTTGTTGAAATTGTAATTTAAAGCTATTCGTTTCAAAGGCGTATTACTATTACTGAATATATATTGTCAAAAAATCATGGGTGAAATTATTGTTATACTAAGTGGTATAAAGACGTGTTTTTTTATAAAAAAGACATCAACAACAATTAGTATTCAACACTTTACTAAAAGCAAGTAAACCTCGTTAATACCCGTTTTGACAAAAAAACTTGATATCAATTCTGGTATCTCTCACACTATGAAGTTCATGTGAGGGATCATTAATCCTAATTTCTTCAAATCGTAGCCATTTGTCTCTCAAAATTTTACGAAAAAGGATCGGTCTACCGAGAGCACAATTTGCAGATGCCTATAGGTACTACACACATCTGTTTATTTACTTTAAGACCAGTGTTATTTGTGTTCAAAACAATATTTATGTGTCTCGTTTTAGCAAGTGCAAGCCAGGTCGATATCAATGTGTTGTCTCAGATAAAACGATTCTGTCACTTCCAACCGATCCGTATGTCACTGTGTATGGTAAACAAACCACGCGCAATATATTTTTAACTTTCCGAAGCCTGAAATCGATGTCGACTTTCTTTATCTATCGACTATGCCTTATGGACATTATGAAGAAAACGGTCGATCGTATCTTGGGCAAATATGAATATATAACCACATGTCGACTTTGAACACTTCAATGACATCATGACAGCGAACTAACTGTTTAAATACAATTGATCAATTTTTTGGCTTCGTTTCAATGGGTGGGCGAAACGTACACTGTAGTCTACAGAACATTCTGATCTATCAGTGTTACTTCCTTTAACTTTAACATATCAGAATGACTGTACATACTCTAAACACAGAAATTTACGCGAGAGGGACATTTATGCTAATTACGCGAAGGCCGCTTGATCGCGAAAATTTCACCCACGCGTAATATTTTGTACAAGCATTATTTGTTGTTAAAAATATGGCAGTGTATCTCTCGCCAAAATAACAACACCGTGAAAGTTTTATGTATGTAAATCGTGAATTTAAGCAAAAATATCCTCATTTACTTTCTAACTTTATAATTCTGTACAAAAACAATCAGAAGAGTCCAATAACCAGTGCATTTCCAAGCCCTCAAAATGTCTATCCAAGGTTTAATATATCTTTGTGATAGCGTTATTTCAGCTTTATTTTTTTCATATATATTTTTCATATATTCATAGACCATGAAACTTTTTAACAATGCTTTAAAATTAATTTGACCAGCATTGGTATTTTATTCTGTAAATACAAACTTATTTTTCTGAGACTTAAACTGGCGCGTTCGTGCCTATTCGTGGTTTACACTCAATATCCTATATTTTACTTGTAACTGTCATTGCTTCGCGGCGAAATATTTTCGTGAATTCCGACCGACCGCCCGCGAAATAAACCCACGCTAAAATATGTTTGGTTTTAGTGACCTTATATGAAGGATATAATACTTAAAATAAAATCATGAAGCGTTTCTTCTGCTTGACTACCTTTATCATGAAAATAATATTAAAGAATATTTTGCATGTGCAAGGTGTCTGCATTCGATGATTTCTATCTTCTGATGCAATTTGCATGTACATAACATTGGATATCATTCACTAGAACTATGAGATATAAGCGTTCAATCTTGACCTTCAATGACCTTTTTTGGCGTAACAGATCATGCAGGTGTTTATTTATGAATGCATTATGCACATTAATAATAATTTATCTATTCTTTACCATTAATTATTCACTGGGCGTGTACCTTAAAGTTATTTCCTACGCCGGACACGTAAAATCCGAAAATGCATATGGAAACGTTTGTTAGGCTCATGCCTGGAATTGTGCAGCTAGTGTGAAATATCCTTTTAGTAAAATGAAATGTGTGGCATTGACGTTTCCGTGCTCTGCTAATGGTCTTCAATCAATCATTCAAATAGCAAGTTATATCAGAATAGTAACTATCAATAACGTCTACTAAACGTCACGCTACGCAATGAAAGACCAGTTTGTCAATCCACACATCCGTATTCTAATGTATTATCTTAATACAGAGGGAGAAACGAGATATTTTTATTCACATTTACTGTTAATCCTGCCTTAGTGACCATCTCTGCATAGAAATCACCTGCATCGTAATTTCGGAATCATAAGTGAAAATAATGAACAATTCCAACACCATTCAACATGTGTATAAAGGCCATCTGGCTATAAAGACAATTTTCCGCTGTGCCTTGGTGGTCTTTATAGACAGCCTGGACTGTATTTAATAGATGAAGGATAAGTCTGATTGTTGACGTCATTCAAACTGTTAGAAAAGGACAAGAGAGGACAAGACGAAGTGACGGCATTCATCATTATTTTCGAAAGCAAAAATAAATAGTGTAAATTATCTTTCTTTCGCATGCGATTCATTTTCGCGAATTTCGCGATCAAGGAATATTCGCGAAAGTGTATTTCCGCGAAATAATATCTTAGACCGTTCTTGCACAATTACATTTAAAGAAATCTGATTTCAATTTTAAATCTGCGAAACTTAAACTTCGCGAAAATGTTTAGAACCGGAAATCGCGAAATTTAGTAGCCGCGAAAGAAGGTGGTTCACAGTAAATAGACATATAGTAAATGAATGGAAAAAAAAACATATGAAATTAAAGTAACATGAATGAATAAAGAAAGAAAGAAAGACAATCTTGACAGAATCTATATGAATGATGTAACCTCTGATTTAGGCTTTCAAGCTGTGCTACCTTTCAACAATCTCTGTTGCTGATACTTGGGTGGGTATCTGCGTTCGTTATACAGCAGATTACGATGTTCATCACTTTATAACCGTTCACATAGCTTGCCATATAGTTCAGAGATATACACAAACACACTTGTATATTTATGTTTGGTCAGTTCGTGTACAGTTTAGAACAAACATACACACCTGTACGTAAATACGTAAAATTTGGCCGTGGTGCTTTGTTTATGTTCAGACCAGATACGATCTTTGGTCATTTATGTATACATTCATCGAATCAAAGATATCTAGATATTTTCCGTGTAGTGCAAGCTATGCAGCGTACGATAGCTTTTCTGAGGCGTTAAAGTACAACAACCGCACAACGGGATGCTACTCACAGAGGCGCCTCGCTATTTTGGAGCCACTCTGCTGTGAAATTGATTATGACTGATGTTTTGCACACGTTGTCCCAGCGTATATCTGAACTGTGCTACATTAATCGTATATGCAGACTTATCGGAGAAATGAATAGAAAATTGACTTGGGTATTATTGTTCACATTTTGGAGCATTTTACAAATTTGCTATATGTTTTACTCTGTATCTTTGATTTATTAATAACGACGGTTTAAATTGTACAACATCAAGCTAGTGCGAGGAATTCTCGTTGGTCTTCAGCGAAAAGTACACTACTTTTAGAAAAGCACGACCCCAAGAATTGTTTAAACAAGTTAACTTTACGATCCTTATTATATTTTAAGGTTAATATTACGGGCTTTATTGAAACGACTTTGCAATTCATGTTTTCTTTTGTGGGTACAATCAATGTCTTGTAAGTCACACAAAGGATAAAATACGTTTGATTCGCGTGTGTGGTTTTATTTAAGCACGTTAAATATATATATTATGCATCACAAGCAACTTTTGTTTCGAAAACAGATTGGAACGATTTGTAATCTATGTTCTATTGCAAAAACATTGTGTGTGGGAAAGTAACTTCATTTCATGAATCGAGTTTCATATTCCCTAAGGCTCAAATGTAGCAGTTGCTACACACAAAAGTATGTGAACTTGTACTTTAAAGAGTTAATTTAACACAAAACCTTATCACACTATTCTGGTCATCATCAATATTTCTGACATCAGATTCAATCCGAGAATGTACTTTTGAACAATCTGATATAAACTTGAAAGAAAATAATAAAAACCTCTAAATATATAATGTTTCAAGTGACTTTTTTCAAGTTCTTACCATTGTCCTTTCTTGGAAATATCAATTCAGTTTTCGTACATTGGTATTTTTTAATCCAAAGTACGATGACCGATAGCAGACTAGCTGTCAGAAAACAGACTCACTTATAACGTCTTGTATTTAACTGTATCATATTTGGGTAGAACATTATTCGAGTGATATTTTTTTCTTTTACAAAACGCTTCGAGTAATAGCATTTTATGTGCATTATACATACACAATAATTTGGTACAAAACTCTTTGAGTGATAGCATTTTATGTACATAATACAAACACTTATAATTTGGTACAAAACCCATCGAGTAATAGCATTTTATGTACATAATACATACACATATAATTTAGTACAAAACCCTACGAGTAATAACATTTCGTAACATAAACAGTGTGTGGTATTACCTACAGAAAATGCTATCCTATCACTCCGGCGTTTTGTACCTGATATATTATATAATATGAGTATACAAAAGCCGGAGGTGAAGCCATTTATGACAGTTCATTGTCCGTCTTCCAACCATGCTGTATCATCTGCTAAGCATGTTTCATGATCAGGCTCGAAAATCATGAAGATATCTTAGACTTAAATTTAGACTTAGCCAATAAGAAATTACGTTACTTTTATAACGTCATCTTTCATTGGATAAATTTAAGCTGAAAATTATTTTCTCTTTTTTGTTTGCTCTTTATTATAGACAATAAATAGTTGAGATTTCCTTTTAGGTAATAAAATGATAACACACAATAACGTCACGAAGAGTCTTTATTGCGTCATAAATATTCTTTATCAAAGATGCTCCACCGCCGACAGAGCATAAATGATATTCATTATTTGAACAATAATCGGTGTTTAATTGTGTATTTATATGTCTAATTAACAAAAAATTTAATATGAAATCATTCGTTTTGCCTTTGGTGCATGCGCAATCAGTATTTCATTCCATATATGATATAGTGCCACGGAATTTTTTCGGGATGCAATTAATTATTTTTCATATTTTTAACTTGAAGTAAAATTGAAAGCTCAAACTTTCCAATATTGGTAAAAGTGTAAAATAAGTAACTTTTGTGACTGAAGAAAAATACTAAATCGTCTTCTCCTGTTTTTGATAGTGAAACAATACCATTTGTCGGCGGTGGAGCATCTTTAAGCTGGAATGTTTGATGATTTGGACGCATGATCTCTATCAAAGACAACAAATAGTTTATAGTTATTCCTAGATTATAAAATAATATCAAACAATGACGTCATAAATGATCTTTATTACAATGACGTCAGCAATATTCTTTATTTAGCTAGAATTTCTCAAATGTAATATTGATAAAACGTTGGTGTCTAGAGCAATTGTTACCTTTTCGAATGATATGATATCTCTTTTTAGTTAGATCGTATATGTAGTGTATGGGAAAGATGTTCCTCTACATAATACAGTTTTTATTCAAGAAGCTTGATGACGTAGTATGGCCAAAGGCTTGGTCAAGAAAATAACTATTTATCTTAAGTTACATGGGCAGGGATGGATTTGTCCATCTGTAGACGGCGTATGTCTACTCTGCTGAATCACGTGACCAGTCTTTGGTCATTTCTTTGGTGTACTGGCATTGTGCAGCAAAGACTTTTGCGCTACACTGGAGCCAAATAAATGAATGTCTGGGAAAGACTTCCGGCGAATGAACAACCTCATAATGTAAAACAACCAAGTCCCTAATCATCGCTAATTGCTAGCCATTTCAAATAAGTCGACACTTCCGATAAGTGTGATAATATTTAGCCTGTACCGGAAACTAATTAATACCGACATACAGCATGTCGAATCAATTATTGAATAATAACAACTCATACACAAAAAAATGTTATTACGAAACGGAAATTAGTATAATTTTGTGAAAATTTAAAATTGTGTAGTCTATTACTTGCTCTGTTTTGTCATAGAACAGGCATATTAAGTGTTTAACATTAAGTTTTAAACCTTCCATATTTTCCGATCTTTACGTTTATCGCCGATGCCGGTTTTGTGTTGCAATTCGGCTTTCCGGTATTAACCGAAAGTTTTCAACATTCCGTTGATCTCGTATAATATCATCCCACTGTCTGAATTGTATGATGGTGCTTTTGCATCCATATTCCCACATTATATGTTTCACGACAGTAAAAAATACATGAAATATATTTAAAAACAGTAATGGTGTTTATTTTCAGTTCGGAGTTGAAATAAGGGGAACAGTTTAATTGATAACATTTTGTCAAAGAAATGAAAAAAAAACAAAATAATGAAATAAAAATGTTCAGTTGGGATTTATCAGTATACGAGAAAATTGGGTTCAAAATAGAAAACAAACTTTCTAAAGTTTATATAGGAAAGACGTGTGGTAAGCTTACTCGGGTCATTGAATGAAAAGACACAGGCGCTTGCACCAAACTGTCTGTTTATTGAAAAGATTGGCAAAGGATTTCCGTAAAAAAATTTTGAAACACAATTCTATAAAGTATAAAATATTTTATCCCAAGTACGAATCTCATTATACACGTGCGTGTATTAACGTAATCACCTTCAGAAACTTTGATAATGATCGTTTTTATACGATATCGATTAATCCTTCCGATGTAAGATGACAAGATGACATTAGCATAATGTGTTGATCACGCACGCAATAGCAAAGTTTAATTATACTGTATGTTTGTATTTTAAATTTCATTCTAATTTCCGCATTTAGTTCATCCTTAAAGCGTAAATCCATTCCAAAGCTGTAATCAATAGAAGATGAAAGACTGACGAATCTTACAACTTTAGAAGTTTCTGCAATAACCACGAACCTTTAATTACCTGAGGTATTACAGAAGGGATAGTCAAAGTAATCCCCATATTAATCCATAATATCGAACAAAAATGCCAAGATCAATAGGCTTCATTTTTATCGAAGTATTAAGTCGCAATTGAAAAACTGCATTGTTACATTAACAGTTTAATAAGCCTCTGTCTATGAAGAAAAATAAAGAGTATACAAAAAACGTATTCATTGCATCACCTAATACTTTCATTACGAGTTAGATAAATATATTTTATTGAAAGAACAGTGCCCGGTTTTTCAAAGCATGGTTAGCTTAATCACATGATTAGTGAAATTATCATTCCTCATTTACTGCAAAATTTGTAATCATATCTTCACTACACTTGCCAAGTAACTAAAGAATATAAATTTCAAAAAAAAAAAGTTCCTAAGATTCTTGTAAAATTATTTTGTAACATTTGTATAACTAGAAATCATTTTATCTTGATTTGGAAATTGTCGTTCAACTGTGATTAGCCTAAATTTAATCATATATTCAATTTTAATGTGTACACATCTTTTGTTAAAAATACAGGAATACATGCTCTCAGTTAAACTCGAAGGTCATGCAGTGGATTTTAAGGGTTTTCATGATTTTGTATATTATGAGGTAATATTACATTTTCATCATAACTATTTAGAGCTAGTGTTGGAGAACTGGTTTTCCAGTTGTCATTAAAATGTGGGCTAGTGTGGTTGTGCTTGTTCTGTATCTGTAGCAGTATGGTTCAGGGAGACAACACTATACAACAGCATGAGGTCTACTCCAGTCTTATGAAACGCACGTACTGAACACCGCATACACATGATGCCGTCCTAAAAAAAACCATTAGGTAGCTGTTAATAGGACGTTACTGGAACCGACTTACTAACCAAGTGTCCACAATTTCCTAGTACACCGTCTCAGAGCTACATGCTTATCCTTAATATCATGAAAGCAGGCGATCAGATAGACTTGGAGCGAAGATCAAATCAGACCCCAAATACTCGATCGGGCCAGTGCCCTAAATAGCTTGGTTGGGGTCCTGAGCTATGTTTTTGTATAGCTGCTGAGAATAGTATTAATTAGCTTTCAATTTCGGTGCGCGTGTCTACATGAAATAAACATATTCACGTACGTACTTGCTAGATAAACTTACTTCCGCGTGTAATACGTTTGTATTATTCTCATGTCATGTAATGGACCATCATTGTGATTTACGTTTAGAGTAGACTTACTGGTTTTGTACGCTTGGGTCATAGAATGTATTTTGTCATTCTTTTCAAGACAATGTATTACTTTACATATAGTCGGATTGTTCAGACGCGCCGACGACTTCAGCGTCTTGTCTATAATGAGGCATTCGGGTTAAAATTGTTATGCAAGCAGTTTGTATGGAATTCATATAAATAAGAGATTACCTGAAAGGGGAGTGATATAGCTATATGTTATAAAGGCCATTGCTTCGCGTGGACATCCCGGTGGTTAAAATGTCTAGATATATACATATGTATGAATTGACAATTGAATTGCTGAAAAAAATATTTTTGGAAAGTTTGATTTCATTTAGAGACGCATTTTGATTCGTCAATATTTTATAATAAGATTCTCAGAAATGTGCGAAGTTGAAATCGATTCTAAAACACACAACAATTTATACTTCCATCCATACTCGATATTCAAGGAGTTACTCTCACTGCTATCATATCCACTCCTGGTCTGCGTTATAGCCAAACTGAAGGCTTTGTGTGCTACAACAGATTCGACAGATAACTCAGTCCTTTGATATCCATCCAAAGAATCGAATAACAATTCACTCCGGTTGACTTTATTTCTGTGAAGTAGGGCGTCGCCATACAGCATACTCTATTCTTAGAGTTCGCGTTAGTTTGAATCCAGATTTATAATAACACCAGGTAGTAATATAGAAATAAAACAATTGTAAATATACAATAAGTTTAATGAATTGTTAAATATTACACCTTTAAAAAACTTGTTAGTTAGCTTAACAACATATTGGATTTTATTGTAAAGATATAGTGTCTGTTCGATTGCAGATTAGCTTACCACAGAATGTCCGTAAATCCCCCCTGGCATGATATATACTAAGAGCGGAATTTCGCGGTAATTTACTCTGTAAATCAAACAAGTCTTCATGTTTATATGTCAAGGTATGTAGGTCTGACGTCAGGCAGCTTATTTGAAAGATAATCAGTTTCTTGAAAAAATAATTAATGATGGTTTAAGTTTGTTGAACTGTTTTCAACCCGAACTGAAGATCGCGCCTGATGACTGTGAATTGAATCTATCAAGATTTAATGTTTTCATAGAATCTCTGTACGTGGATAACGCTGGCAGCGTAAATACACCTTTCACTGTGATGAGTTCTGAATATCTCGGCGATTTACGAGGAACCGATTAATGGACATATCCCTAAACAGTTTATCTTTACGTATAAATGAGTTTATATTTGACGTCAGTCTATTTACTTGTTCACATGGCACTGTGTAAATTACGCCTGGTCCAGGAGTGTAATTGAAATGTTTTATAGTTTGTATTATAGCACGAGAACTTACATACAGAACGCCTATAAACAAATAGCCCATTATATATATATATATATATTTATTTGTCTTACATTTCAGATGGACCAAGCTTTCCAGTATGGATACCGCAACAGCTCCAAGTTCTACCGATGGAAAATTTAATTGCTCTTTTGATATGGTGAACGGTGAAATACTTTCAAGTTTTAACTCTACATTGGACGGTTACGGTGTGGACTGTAACATTACCATGGAAACCGACTCGAATATTTCTGTTGCTGGAATGCCGCCACCTAATCATGTTCATGCGACGTCACTGGAGGCTGTGGTTGGACTCTCACTACTATTTTTCATCATAGAAACGTTCGGCATTGTTGGGAATAGCCTTGTTGTCATCGTTGTGCTTTTAGACCGGAAGATGCGACATTCTGTGACAAATATATTTATAATGAATTTGGCAGTTTCTGATTGGATGATATTGGTGTTCGGGATACCGGAAATCGTTCAAGTGATGCTAAACCGCGGCTGGGTACTGGGTCCCGTCCTTTGCAAGTTTAATCGTTTTATTCTAGTAGTTTCACTGTACGCCTCAATCCTGTCTTTGGTGTCAGTCTGCATAGAAAGGTGAGTTGGACCAAGTTCTATTGTTCTTATCTATCATAAAGAAATCCTCCTTAACTAATGGAGGGATTTCAATGAAACCTGGTAGCAATATCCCTTACACAGTATAGATGTATAGTAATCGATATCTGAAAATATACCTCCACCACCTGTTTCATGCCTCGTTATCGCAAAGAGGGTGGATAACTGTGGAGTATATATTGGCTTCATGCACGACAGCTCTACTTTTCTTTACAACTAGTTGTGATTTTTTTCTGTTATGTTAAATGGTTACGTTATTTCCAAATCCCTTACTACGCTATCCTCATCCTCAATACTCAATGAGTTAAAGACCTGAAGGCTCTGTGTGAAATAATGGATAAGCAGTAAGTGAGGTCATTTGAAATTCAACAAAAATATTGAATAACGGCACAGTCTATTACTTTGAAGTTGGGTATCGCTCTATGTAACTTACACATGTAAGTCTCTGAAGATGGTCTGTGGTTGGTTAGTTTTTTCACTTAAACTGCATTCAATCTCGCTATTTCGCGACGTTAACATGACGACGGTGATAGTAACCCCTAGAGTATAACCCCTAGAGTATCGAGGATATATTAAAGGGGCGGTCAGGAATGGCATTTCATTGTTATTTATTTGTGTATGATTTTCGTGAACCTCGTTCATTATTACCTCTGTATTACCTCAGAATGAAATAATGTTACATTGTTAGCCTCTAGATAACGTAGCAAATGAGACTATTTTCAGACTCGACATTTGATGGACAAAAACTGCCCGGGGTGGCATAAGAGTGGAAATAGTGAGCTTATTCAATCTGATAGCCATGACAATAACCTCTCAGTCAAAGTTTGGAAATAATGAGTCTTAAAACCCGGAAGTGTTTCCGGCTATAACAATAGTTCCATTCAGCATTGAACATTGTGCTGGTATTTGTAAACATAGAGAGCGATGTATTTCCGCAGCCAAAACCAATACAAAAGTGATTATAGAAAAAATAAAAAAAATCTATATTAGGGATAAGTTAGTACATGTATGTTAAATGACAGAAGTTCGAAATGGCGATACCATTGCCAATGTAGAAAGGATACAATAGTGATATTTAGAATGTAATTACAAAAAAGGGAATTAATGCTAACAGCTATAAATAGAGATCAGCAAAAAATATAAATAACAACAACATACAACAACACGTGCAAAACCAAACAAAAAAGAGATAAAAAAACACAAAAAATAATAATTCCCCCTCCCTTGAAAAAAAAAAATTAAATAAGATACAACCTCACATTTAAAAACATACAAAAATATTTCACTGTGTACACAAAAACAAAATTGTCGTTGCAAGGTCGCAATCATTTACAATATCCCCTGAGCCCGACTGTGTCTCTAATGGCCACGGCCGTATCTAGGCAGACAAATTGGTGTTTAGTTCGCTCACATGATACAGTTTTATATAGTAACAGAATAACAAGATCACCCTCCACCAACAACTTGGTGATTTACCAACCTTAGATAAAGTGAGGTCACTACGTGGAAATCGCACAGAAATGACGCACTAATAACATTGAATGACGTCTGTCATTGGGAGGAGCAATCAACATTGTCTGTATCAATTTTGGCGAAGGTCAGCTTAATTATAGGTGACATGTTTTAAAAACAATAATCTGAAATATATTTCAATGCTAGCAATATGTTAACAATGACATATGTATTGGCATTATCAGAAATGAAAAAAAAAAAAAAAAAACCGAAATGGCTTGACGACACATAATCCGCCTGATATCAAGTGATTTCGCCCGTGTAATGTTTTTCATAGGCCACTATAGTTACGTGACCTGGAGTGATTTTCATAGGATGAAAATTCATTGTGACGGTATGACAGAAACAATTAAATGACGTCAGGATAAACGACTTGACGTCAGGATTCTGAGGAGGGCGGAACAAAATGTCTGCCTTCGCTGGATTTTCGTAATACAAAGAGAGATACATTTTCGCAATAAAAAGTATCTTAAACTTGTGTTCATTTCATATGAGATTTTATGAAAATCGTCTCGAAATTTAAATTTTTGCTTGACAAGACTCACGAAAATAAAATCTTATGAAAAAAACCACTCATTTAGATCCTATATATATTTTGATTGAATGCGCAAAGTCAATTATACTTAAATCATGCGGCCCTATATATTTTTGTCATTGATTAACAAGTGACATGCTTCTTCAATTGGTGTCTCATGTGACATGTAGTATGTTTAATACACTCGAATACACAACGGCAATGAAACTGAGTATACAGTGAGTACCTTTTTGGTAACATTGGTAAAAATGACGGCGATATTACTAAAACGCATAGTAATTAATTGAACCAATCGTCTGTTTGATGTCTCGTTGTGGCAATATCCTCACTCTTTTGTCGACTCTAGCTATAAATATGTAACAAGTATCACTCACTTCTATTTACCTATTAATTTTTTTTTCAAATATTCCATATGACCAATGTTACCGCCGTGATGACTACTACTATTGTTTTAAATCATGTCACCAATCGTGGGCGGAGTTTATTGATAAATGAACGTTGCCTTCAAAAACAAATTTGATGAGTGCCTAGAAATTTAAGGAGCCGTCGGGGAGTAATTTAGCGTTGATTCACACTGGATCGTATTATTGCGGATGCAGAGCGTTTTCCAATCGCCTTTCCTAATCGTCGACCAACATTCTTATTGGTGAATTTTCACACCAGTAGCTTCATATCATTGTCTCGTGCTAATGATACGCCAAATTATCGAAGTCTCTCATTACCAAACGAAACTCACCTACCGGTGGGCACTTCCGCTGGCTGGTCACATCTCGCCTCTTTTTATTGCAATTGTCGTGAAATGTGGATACTCGATTCATTTACTCCGATGTCAAGCGACGCACCCTAAATCACAGTTTGTATAAACTTCCAGCTGTGATCGAACGTCTTCTCTTTCATTAAGAGCAAGATAGCCCAACCTTCAAGGCCTTACTCTTATATTTGTTTGTATAAAGTTTAACAAGGTAGTTGAAAATCTTCTGCCGAATTCTCAAGCGAATTCAACAACATATAAAGAGTTTATGTGATATGTGAAGAGTGTAACGTACTGTATTGGAAAGATCGTCGGCGACCAGGTTGCTCAATTTGTAGAATACCAAGTTAATCTTCGAAAGCTTCGAACTCTGGTCTAGCCGTGTATTTTCTAATCTGCCTTTTAAATATCCAACTTCAGTTCTAATTAACCTTTAAAGTACAAAGTTAATTAATAATATAATATATTTTATTTTAAATAATTCTATCTAATTTTCACTTTGTCGTTATATTAACTCAACCTACTTTACTCGCAGACACGAAATTATTTTTAATAAAAATATAATAATAATTCCCGGCGACCTCACCATAAACACACAAGATAAATCTAGTCAGCGTCTTATAGCAGGTCTGGTGTTGACAGTGAAATCATTATTGAACATCATACGTATGATGTCAAATCACATGATCTAGTGATCCGATCATGGAAGTTCCGTTATCATAATAGTTCTTTTGTGTTTGGATCCACATGGTGGAAGAAATTCGAAAGAGAAGCATCGGCTTCTGACGCTGGGAAAAGTTCACATGTCGAGGTCAAGCGGAATTGATGCAGCTGTGATGTGATTTATCATTTTTTTTAGTTCAAATGCTATAAGGTTTATTTATTTCTAAAGTGACAATTCAAAATCGTTTATACTAAAATGTACATATAGACGAGATTTCTAGGGATAATTGGAAAAGACAGATAAGATATAAAAAATGTTTTTTTCCAATTATACCAGTACGAGACAGAATGAAGCCTGAGTGGTGAACAATATCTAAAACATAAAACATTAGTTTGTACCGTATGGTTATAGAGTATTGATGCTCAAAAAACATAAAGAATGACTGCCATAATTACCGTTGTGACATCATCAATGTACCACAATGCGAATAAAATCAAAATAAGATCATAATTCATTAATTTGGATAAATGTACATTTCATTTATGTATAGTGATTTTAATTTCATATTTGATACTGAATATGAACAGGTGCGTTAAGAACAGTAAGTTGTCTTAGTAAGGTTATTGTTTGGTACTTTTAGTCAAGTGGGGTAATTTCAGTGACGGGCGGCCGTATCCGGTACAAGTAAATTAAGGTTGATAAACGCCCCGAAAGATATTTAATATAATGGGCTTTAACACTTTTCTTAAATTACTTATAGAAATCACCTATGCAATAACAGCACAGACTGAGGCATTCGCTTCACCATGTCTGTGGCTTCTATTAAGAAATCATGTCACACCTACGAATCGATTTGTACGCAGGTACCTCAGGCGCTCCGTCATAACGCGATTTGTCTCAAGTAGAAATTAAAAATAAATTCGGTTAAACTCATCTTTATTTGTCGTCGGGATTTCCAATAGAAGTAAAATAATGTATAATGCAATTGTCTGACGTACAAATTACGCCCTGGATCACCGGATAATAATGACCCCGGAACTAGGTACCCCCTGAAGCGAGAGTGAGAAAATCAGGATTTGAATAGAGCTAAGATCGTCGCTATTATCTGCATTTTGAGATGTTTTTGGATAATGTCATTTGGTACACGCGATACCGAATATATCAGCCAAACAATGATATAGAAATGGTTTTCAAGACATGTCGCAAAATAACTTGCCAGATGTAAACGTGCCATCACACCAAGGGAGGTACCGATATAAATCGCCTGTCGTTAGAACAGATGCCGGAAAAGAACTTTCCATGGCTCATACATACATATTTTAATACAACATTACTCTATTATAATATATAAGGGTAGATTAACAAGAAAAATGCTTCTTAGCCCCATTTATATATGTTATGGGAGCAATGCAAAATCACGGTGGTGTACGGCTCAAAGCTGATATCAACCGAGATGTACGGTTTATAGTGACCTCAATATCGGTAATTATTATAAAGATAATAAATGAGGTGTAAAATTGTATTAATAATGTTTGTCTGATAAATATACATATTTTTTCAGTTCGATGACATATAACGTCAAAATATAACGTAAAACTCGCAAAATCCAATGTTTCTATCAAAATCGTACTTTATTTATTCAATTAAAAAATCATTAGCATATATTTGTCCCGAATTTATGTATCAAAATAATCTAATTTTTAAATTAAAACCTCCAAGACGAATGTCGACATTGACACTGATACCGCCATGTATTTGCGTTATCGTCATATTTACAATTATTGGCGAAACATTTGAATTTGCGTTGTCGGTTTCTCGCGAAATTGAGTGCTAATTTCTATCTTGCGAAATTGAGTGGTTTAAAGTATAGTTATTGGATGGCAAATCTGTGTGATTAATGTAGTCATTTCTACGTAAATTAACCCGCAAAATGGAGGGAAAAATAGTCCATTAAATTAAAGAGGTGAAAAAACTGAGACTTTTCCTTCCTAATTGCGTGCAACAATTAACAGGTCTTTGAACATATAGCACAGTCTTGGCACCGATTTGTTCGCAAAGGTATAAAAAATCAACACATACAGTGTTAATGTTGTCGTTTTCTTGCATGTCGCTTACAAAGGTGATATATATCGGTAATAACTTAACACTTGTGTCAACACGATTCAGTTTCGCGATGTTTCACACCTACCAGTAGCCTCATCATTACTTCATTACACCTACCGCCAAAGGAGCATGTTGTTTCGGATGTTTGAAGGTGAAAATCCTCGCGAAATGGAATTCAGGTCACGTTTTATGTGACAATGATAGATTTTTAAATTACCTTTGACGAATGAAACATATGTAATTGAAATAGTTTTACCACATATTGGATTCACGGCAAGTATTATGTTTGGGGGAAAATAATGTCTAGTTGAAAAGTAAAACTAAATTTTGGAGAAGGGTATGTAAAATGATGCATTGTATGTGATATGTTACATAGACTTTATAAAATATACGATCTTAAATGTCTGAGAATATTCAAACAAATAACACGGCGATGGAGTATATTGTTCCGATATTGGTTAATTCTAAATATTTAAGCTATGATATCTATAAACCTAATATTTCAACAATGTCATTTTGTTTTGCTATAGAACAGATGACATACTGAACTTAGTTTCATAGAAAATATGTAAGTAGACCTTTAAGCTAATATATACAGTAAAGGAACATACGTAATCTTCACTCTTTTCATTATAAAGTTCATTTACTTATAAACGATTAGTAGGTCTAATTATTATTAGAATTAATTTCATGCAACATTCAATAAAATGTAAAACACAATTTTCTAATAAAAGCCTTTTTCAACATCCATTTCTTTTAGTTAAATTAGATCTTATGCTTGCATGTGTATTATAAATACATGTGTTACAATATACCATCTTCCTCAGGTTAACACAAATGATTTGTTATCTAAATAGGCAATAATTTTTCACATGATATTCAAAATCACAGGAAATTCACATGGTAAAAAATCACAGGAAATTAACGCCAATTTCATGTGAAATTCACTCTTTTTTTGGTCCTAGTTCACTTGAAATTCACGTTAATTTTTTATGTGAAAGTTATGCAATTACTTCGAAAAAATAAAGCCATATCGACTAAATGATAAAAGGAATGTGGGCAATACATGAGAGAGAAATCAACATAAAAAAATACAATAAAGATAGTGACTTTTCCTCCTTTGCTGTACTTTTTTACTCGATTATTTTGATTTATTGCCTTGAAAGTGTATACTTACGAGTCTGTCCAATTAACCGTCCTAGCATATTATGATCATCTGAGATTAACCCCGATGAAAAAATAAACAGAGTGAAAATCCTCGCCACAGCAAGCTCTACAGCCCTTCGCCTAAGTTAATCCATGATTTATGACCATACAATAATATGATAATTACAAAATGTATATCTATTATATACTTTATCTGTGATCTTGAGGGAAAAATTTGTGATGTTCGATAACTGAAAGGTTTAACCTGTAATCTGGTATGACTACCAGGAGCCTCGATGTCATGTGCTGTAAATTACCGTAAATATGACATTAATGTCATCAAGCCATATCCTAATGATAAAGGTTGTGATTTATTGGTATCCAGTGTAACGTCGTATTCACTGCTTTAACGCATCATAACAAGTCTTACCAGTGCTAAGAGATATACCCAACAATAAAGACCAGTGATATAGATTCAGAAGTGCATGAGTACCTATAGTTTATGGTTAACAATGAGTAAAGCGTTGTCTAGCACATCTTTAAAAACCCCAACAAATTTGTGCCGTAGATCGAAATTTCACTCGTAAAGTGGGTATCTCCACAACATCCATTAATTATATATTAATATGTATAACAGGTCGTCTGTCAAGTTGCTTCTTTTGTTTACATTATACAGTAAACCAGCGATTTTTTTGCGGTGGCTTAATGTCGCTTTTTGTTCCTAACGATTTCTAAATGATGACGTAATTTCGCGTTTTTGTACCTAACGACTTTTAACTGTGACGTAATTTCGCATTTAGTGAACCTTACGACTTTTTCACGGTTACTTAATTTCGCGTTTTTTGTACCTAACGACTATTTTGCTGTGGCGTAATTTCGAGTAATTGTGCTTTTTGCGATTTTCGCGGTTACCTAAAGTTGCGTTTTTTCACTACTAATTAATGTTCCGATTTAAACTTATTTGGTTCCATTGTGTGTATGTCTGAAACATTTTTAGGCCGGTCGATTTTCCCGATCCCTAATCACCTGTAAAACGCATGCATTTACAGCAGTATCTTATCATGTAAATTTGAATAATATTCTAAAGCACACAGATGTTTGTTATAACTAATGTACTCAAACGTACCTGTACTAACAGACCCTCATTCAACTGGTTCTAAACAACATGTACATTGAATTCACCAAAACCTCGTTTTCTTATGCATAGCCTGACATAATTAATTAATCCAGACATAACTTTATACTTTATAATCTTATAAGCAATTCAAAGCTTTGCTCTCTATAGACTAGTGCTTGATATAAAATTACTCAAATGCTCGTATGATGCATATAGAAATTACTCGAGAAAATCGCTTTCAATTATAACAAACACATGCACGATTTGCTCTCTAAAATAGCATTTTGTATTTTGGAGTATTTTTGGAGTGTTGTGCAATCAAATCCATCCGGACGCCTAATTCCCTTGAATATACATATAAAAAATACTATGCTCTCTGAAAAAGTGCGATTAACCTGTTCCATAATCAAGTTTTTTTTAAGCGTTTTGCTCTCTAAAATAGCCGTACGACTTTCGAAAGGGCACATTGATTTTTTGATGTTTTTGAATAATTGATCACAGTCATTGACACGTTTAGAATGCACGCCGTATTTGCCAACCAGATAATATCAGTCAGTCGGTATCAGTCTATCTGTATCAGACAGGTGTTTGATTAATTAGCCATACAGATAAGTGGGGTCTTTCAAGTGGTCAATTAGACTTCCGTAAACAGGGACATCAAAGTATACAAACAACCTTTCACATATTCTGACGGGTATTTAAGGGCAAGGTGTGAAAGGAAAAAAACCAGTGCTGATGCATAATTTATAAAATTATCGCAAAACACAATTAAAATGTTTCTTATATTCTCAATTCCTGTAAACAGTTGATAAAGTAGTTCAGGATGTTTAAAAGATGTTTTTCACTTGCATGTATTTATTCCACTTTTATTGCCATTAGAACTTGGTTGAAAACTTTAATGCATGTACTACAGTACAGCTAACACGTATAAATAAAGAATGATACTCCCTGAGTCTAGCTGTCGGAATAGTACATGTATAAAGCATTATTCTGTAGGTAATACACATATAAAAATACATCAACCCGTCCTCCGCCTTGGTTGGTTAATTATACTAACATCCTATCAACAGTCAGACTTATTTAATTAATGATTGTCTCCTGTGTAGGCAAAGGGCTGCACGCATGTACTAAGACGTTGTTTCTAAAGCTAGACGGCACACCCAATGCTTACATATTATATTCTCAATGTAATCATTTTTTCCTGCCTTCTCTAAGCGGTTCGTCATCAACGATATTCCAAGAAATCAAACCCTCTTAGGCCACAATACAGCTAAAAAGTAAACATATTAAAACTCGATGCAAATCTAAGATAGTTAAAGAAAGCATACTAAAAGTTAAGGAATTGTATTTTTGTTTATGATTGCTCGAGATCATTATGCTATATGAACTACGATTAAGATGAATTACGTTACTTTCTGAAGTTTTGAATCAAAGGACCTGCATCGCTCATTTAAAAAAAGCACGGGTTTGACGTTTTGGATTGCAATACACATTGGATAAACATCTCGATTTGCATGGAAACGATACCTGGCTATAGTATTGTATAAGGAACAACCTAAATAATTTTACACAGACCACAGTGTTAAAGTTTGTCAAACTTTGTAATGTATAATTAAAACAAAGGAATATTAGTTAGCTATTGTGTTATATAATAAAAGTATAGGTTCTCATATAACACTAGATGGGAAAAAAAGGCTGGGTCCTTCAGCTCAAACTCCAACCAGGGTAGCACATTTTGCACTTAAAATCCTAAAATTATAATGTTTTCATCTATTCATTCTCAAAATTGATATTTTAAACCTAAATCTCAATCTGAATTTCCAAATTCATATCGTGGTTATCTAGGAATAATTACCAGTTAGAAAATAATTTTATTTTGAATATCATTATTAGCCAGCAAATCAGCGGTCGAGTTAAAATTTTATTCTGGAATCAATCTTGTATACACAGAGGCCATTTCGAAGGCCTTTTTTAATTTCGTTGGTTGTTCCCTAAAATTACCTTAGTTTCGCGTATACAATAATTCGCGTTTTCTTTATTTTCGCAACTACATGCTCTCTTGAGGAACTCGCGAAATATCGCGAAAACGACATTGTTTACAGTATATATCTATTGCGGACATGCCCACAATAAAGACCATACTCACAGCTTATAGGGTTTCTGTATAGACAAATTAGACATATACATGTATGAACATCACCAGTCTGCCGCTGCTGTAGGTAAAGATCTAGAATTACACATTAAACGTATTGATTATTGCCATTGACAGTCTATCAAATGTCAGGATAATTAAAGAGGGCACTGAAAAATGAATTTCCAATGAACATACCCATATCTCAATGCACGGAATAGATTAGTCCTCCGTCCGGATAACTCAATGTTCACAATGATATCGCGCCTCACGCTATTGAGCTCTTATTGGATTATCTGCGGAACATGGGTTGAGTGTAACTGATTTCAAACGTCTTCGATTTATTTCCATCATGTAATCAATTTTCTATTCATCCAACCGACCTTTACTCTATTTTACAAACACGATAGCCTATAATGTGGAATATTAAGGAATATTCCATGCTATGCATCTCGGTAGCCACCATCGAAAAGGGATTCTAGGAGAAGAGATTATACTGTTTATGTTTCATTCGGTTGAAGAAACCGGACGAGCAAGAGAAACAGATTTTTCATACATAGAATATATTTCGCGGATCTTCAGTGTATCAAACACCCAAAACGATAGAAACAGGATTATAACTAACTACGACGTACTTGTTGTTTGTCGCAGTTCGGGATGGAATTTTCAGTATTTGTCTCCCTGTTTTCTGTTATTGGCAAGCGTTCCGTGTCCTTGAATCAGAAAACTGTCTTATTTGAATTTTTAGACATGATATCTCAACAAAAATGAAGAGTTAATGGATTAAGGCGATTTCTAAACTCGTGGTTTGAAATGATAAGAATGAATTAGACTCATATCTAGACAAATTATGTTCGATTGAGTTACAACATAATCAAAGCGTTGCTGTCAACATGAACAATCGAAGATTTTCTTTCAAAAGGGAACATGGAATATTTGTCTTTTCTCTCTCTCATGATATGTATTAGTCTATATTTGGTTTAATACCGCATGTAACGAACAATTCGACAATAAATGAAGATGTTAATTAATTGCTCGGCTGTATGTTTTATATTAATCATCATTAAATTAAAAAAAATGACACCAAGTGTAGCATACTATGATTTGAACGTATGATATATAATGATGTACAAAAATGTATATTGTACCACCAAAATATATAGATATGCTTTCTCCTGACTTTTTGCTAAACTAAGCACACATATCAATTTGATGTCAAAATAAAATGTGCCCTTTAATGCGTTTTGTGGTGCAGAATAGCAATCAGATAATCAGGAACACGGCGAACTTTCTGTACCGGTGTTGTCGGTATGGCATCAATAGACTAATTTAAATTGGTAACCCTCTTGTTTCTCTGTCGGATCGCGTTAATAAGACCTTAATAAGAGGTTTATCTTTCCTAGGGGTCGTCGCTGTCATTATAGATTTCACGTTCATGCGACACCAGCCTGATCTCCACAACAAGTACAGTGATCAGTGATATAGTAACAGTTTAGACCTTAGGGTGACACAGTTTCACCACATCTCGGGCAATTATTTTCAGACTTATAAATAAAGATAATGCACCTTTAATGAGGCTTGATACATGATGTAAAACATTTGCGAGGGACATTTGTACTCCAACATAAACTATGAGAACTGAAAGCTATTTCTTTGTTCATAAACTAGTCTTTTTCTGGCTTCAATGCTTATACCATTTACACGTTTCCATGCTATATATATAGTTTTCTTTACATAGCTAATTTAACTTGATTGCGTAATTAGAAAAAAAGAAAAGTAAGATGGTTTACAGTATCATGAAATGTTTACTATCTTGTTCCAATGTAGCTATATCTCGCGACTTATCTGTAATTAAGATAATTTATCAATATAATTTATATATCGTCATATAATGAGGTAAGTCAGATCGCTGTATCAATTATCCTAGCCATGCTTCGTGTGTCACTAGATAGGAAAACGAATATCGATCCCTACCGACAAGAGTCCATGAGTGTTAAATTTACAAAAGTACATAAATGTAGCAAATGCAACAAAAACTATCAGATAGCAACAAACATCCGAACTATGCCAATTCATTTGATTCACATTTGATAAAGACTACTATCTTTATGTTAAAAAAAGCACAATGTATTTAATTTTGTCCGATACGATATGTGCTAATAAAAAGTTATAAAAACTGATATTTAGGCTGATATTCTCTTACACTGGCCTACACTGAAAGAAGTGTGTTAAAATTGTACCTACATGTACTGCCTTCTTTTCCATGACCACGACCGACGACTTAATAATCTTGGATCTTTTTTTCCTCTTTTTTTCCTGAGTTTTTCTCTTCATACCTTCTGCTTTGACACCGCCTAAATTCTAACCATCAGTTGAGCACTCTCTGGTCGAGTATATAAAAGTCGTAATTTCTTTTTCTGATTGAGGCTAAGCATTTAGGTAGTGGGACGACTGATTAGTCCGTTGCCAATACAATGTGACCAGATGGGTTGTGCTGTTCTGTGTCTTTGACAGCCTGCTTCATTGAGATAACACTATAAAAATGTCAAGAGTTCCACTTACCGCAGCCTCCCAAAACAAACCGACAGTCAAACACATCGCATTCATGGAATACACATGTAGCATTCACGATTTTTACAAAACAGTGTTTCAACCTTACACGAGTAAGACATTTGATATTTTGGTCAACAATATTTTTAATGGATTTGGATTCGTTGACTTCTTGTCCTGTCAGGTAGGTGCAGCAAAATGTATTTGATTCCACTGACTCAGAACGAATTTGAATCCACTGACTCATATGCCTTTCTCAACATAAACTGAAAAATATCAGCACGTTCTAAAAGTTCACAATGCCATCATCAGTATGATTGTTTTAGACGGGAACAATAAGTTGATCAGAATAGGAATGTAAACACATTGCTAAAGAGAAAAGCATCAATTACAGAAAAAATGTGTTTGAAACTGATATATGATCCTAATGCCTACATAACTTTGAAAGAAAGTGATAGATTAGCTCATGAAGTAAATCTACAAGCCAAATATTCAGCTGTTCTTAATATCCGCTGGCCAGATTCCTCTGGCACGACCACTAGACCAAAGAGCCTCTTGTTATATGATATTATGCCCTTATTTGTTAGAATGTCTGCAACTAGTGTCAAAACCAGAGGAAACTAGCATTAATAACCTTCAATATACCACCAAATAACAAGTCGTCCAATTTAATCATAGGTACAGATATCGTGTAATCAGTATATTCTCTCATACCTTGGGAATCCCAAACAATAAACTCATGTCATCTAAGGCTTCCAACATAGCTTCTGATGCCTCGTGAACGGAACTGCTTTGAACAATTCTCATAATTTGTTCTCATAATTAAAGTTTAATTTTACTATATAGAACAACGGGATTTGTGTTACAAATGTATTACATTCCTGTTCTGGATGGAGAATTTACTTGCAGGCATAGTTTTTTGTGAAATTATTTCAAAACGGCGGAATGATAAAAGTGCAGATTTTAAAATAAATCCGTTGAGAAAAAAGATACTCTTTCGCATGGTGATAAGAAAGATATGGATATTCTTTTTTCGGGATTACAAAATGTTGTAAAACACAGGGCAAACCTTGGGCTTTAGAACATGCATCATCCACGACAATTGCACGAGACAAAGGGTTCACGTTAAATGTCTAATCCAATAAAACTCGTATTAAATGCATTGTCCGAAATGGTAATCTTTTATCTCCTAACTATCCATGTTTCCCAATAGAAAAATCATATAATAAATTTCGTAACAGTTGGTGATCGTTTATTTGTTTACACCTCAGAGCGTAAACACCAATATCGGCGCTCGTTGGTCAACTCCAACCTCTCTTGACGCCAATGGCTTTCAACTTCGGACTTTTCGTGGCGCATTTTCTATCACCGTATTCGACCCAATAAGAGCCATGGGCTTTAAAAATTGAAACAAATGAGAAGTTGTTAATAAGGCGAAATTATTGCAAATCTATACAGTTAGATTTGTTCTTTATTTATGCTTGAGCAACTGAAATCGGGGCCTAAGAATGTATAAAAACATGGGCGCTTATTCGGTCGAATAAGGTAAATCACATTCACAACAAGTACACGTAGTTTATTATTTAAAGTACAAACATCTCTATTAAAATACCATATGACAGAGCATTCGTTCGATATATAGTTTGTAATTTATGTGAATACAGAAGAAAACGACTAATCATCACGTTTTAAAATAATTTTAAATCTATGGAATAAATATGTTCGTTTCCCAAAGAGTGAAAATTGACTTATACAAGTTTGATAAACATCATACACAACCGTCACCTGTTGGGAAATCTTAATTTCCCCCCAAAAATGATATTTACATGCAATATGCGAATCGGTTCATGAAACACACGGTCGTTATTGCATAGATAAAACTTGATTGTTCACATGCGTATTTCCGTTTGAAACTTCATAGGAAATTCAGAATCAAGTTATTTTATGTATTTTTTTAATTTTTTTTTCTGAATTGATATTTTTGAGTCGTTACTTATAGACCGTAAAGCTGCCGAAAATGTTTTTCAGAAATCCAAAGGCTATTGGAAATCATGTCTTCCTTGTGTTCTCTGATAATTTGTGATTTTGGTCTGTCCGTAACCAAAGTGTGTCAGGTCGTACGAGCATGTATCCTATGGTGTATATTGCACAGTGTCATCCATGCCGTTGAGCAGACGACTGTATTAAATTTACCATGTGCTATCATAGAGCATTGAACCAAGGTGTGGACATATCTAACACATGCGAGATAAAACACAACAGCGAAATTCAATTTCACAATTAAAGTCGTCTGTATGTTACATATGTCTGGATCATGGTTTAACGAGCATCTATATCAGTATAGGTTTATCATGGAAACTGGAATTATTACAATCATGTATAAGGTTGACACGAAATATTGTATTGCAGATGTCATGGTTATAGGCATCCCCAACTCATTTCTGTATAGGATGCTTTCTATACTGGAATCTGGTAAACATATCTTGCATATGTAGAAACTAATAAATAATGTTAACCGATTACTTTTGAATACACTAGCGCAATGACCATTAGTGGTTCATATATTAACAACATACTTAGTAATGAATTCATTCCGTCTTAATTTAGCACAACAATGCCTGCTCGGAGAGCGCTAAAACAAAATTACCACCACATTAAAATCACCGCTGAAATGTGTACATTTACAGTATGCATTACACAAGTTTGTACATCCTAAATCATGTTTTCCTGTTGGAATTCAATAATGTAAATCAAGTTTTTTCGCGTGGGATTTATTTTCACATATCTCACAGGTGATCAAAATTTAAAAAAAATGCCGCGAAAAGAAATTCAACTCCAAGTGTAATACAGCGTCTTAATTATAATTCGTTAAACCTGTTCGCCGTTTAGATGACGTTGGGTATGGAACGCTAAGATAAGTCATCACGAAAATAATTTAGTTTACAGTAAGTGTGTACCTTCCCCCTAATGTTTGTAACCTAATTTCCGTCTTTTAACCCAAGTAGAAGAAACAAAGTAGTTATTGATTGAAATCATCAAATGAAACGTTCAATGCTACACGATATGCCAAACCATTTCTGCGAAATCTCTCTTTTAACAACAAGCATACAATGCATGCAATACAATCCTATGATAACGTTTTCCAATTGGTGAACGTACTCTTGGATGACAGACACCATTATATTTAATTTCATTTACCAATCCACCTACAGACAATTTGTTTCAATCTATAGATATACCCCAAGGGTCTTACAACCTCCGTTTTAAGAGTTCAGCATAACCCGATTATACTGTATAGCGCTGGCAATGAAAAACCTTAAGATAGAAAACATTAAATTTCTTTGATACACTAAAATACAATATACGGAACAGTACTATTCAGACTATAAATTAATAAACAGTGTGAACATTTAAATAAATACGGTTACACAGTAATGGTATTATATCAGAGAAGATTACATCAGCATACGATAAAATAATAAAATGGTATATGGTAAAGAATATTTTTGCCTGCCACACATTTATATGCAAAATGACAAAACTAGAAACTTTGAACTGAAAAAAAACACTCCGCCGTAGACAGTACACCAGAAGAAAACTACTGTTGGAAAAAAATTCAGAAACGTTTATCCAGAAAGTAAAGGATAGATGCACAGAATATATCCTTCTACACTCGATAAGGTCCTAATTGACCTTATCGTAGTTTCTTATCTCATATCTCAGTCACGTGACAAATATGTTTGTCCAGTCTCTGAACCTTATATTGACAGAAATATTGCCGGTCCAACTCATGAATATAGCGTGACATTTATGAAGCACAAAAGAAGCCTCTATGAAATACCAATACCGTCATGGTTTACAATGGCTTGATTAGAATGATACCTAGACTTATATACGTCATAAGTGGCAATGACCGCATGACTGGAATACAAATCGAGAGTTAAAAGAAACGCGTGGTTGTGTCAAAGACACAGTGTAGAGTTGAGATTCCGGATACGAAAACATTTCTACAGTTTATGACCAGAGGGAAGGACTCATTAAGTTCATGAACGGGTTAGAGGATTATAGATTCGAAGCATTGTCAATACAAAACAAGTTTATTCCTTTGTGGTTTTTTGACATAAGTATCCGTAATGCCAAGGTCGATCAGATGTTCTTTTGCAATGATTTATTTTAAAACAAATCGTCTTAGAGGTTGAATTTTAATGAAATCTTTAACACGAAGTGTCATTGTTTAAACGAAACATAAATGTACTTTTGTTCAATATTTTACTGACATATGACTCAGTCATTCTAAATTAATTTCACGAGGGATACATTTCAACCCCGCCGTCAGTATAGAGTTTGTCTGCCAGAAAAAAGAGAAATGGGCATTTGATATCATTGATAGCGACTTGCGCATCCCACTGTTGTTGAACACTAAAGACCAATTTCTGAAATAAATTTGTTTGTAATTGATAAAATCTTTGACTGTCCAGTACACGACATTGCCAGCTCTGACTAGTCTAACTATATTATGCCATTTCCAGTTACTAACCACATACCGCAGAGCTAGTCATTTTCGCAGATAAAGAAATTCGCGATTTTAAACTTAATGGTAACAATTAATTTTAGGGAATAAAACTTTGGCGGTCATACATCCAGGCTTTTTATAATTCATTCATCAACCATTATTGCATGACCCAATTCTTTGCGAATGTAATAGTATTCCGCGAAACCTAGAAAAGATAAACTTCTATATAACTATACTTGCATCATCATAGTGTTTGACTGCCAGTGTAATCAGATTCAATATACTGTATAACATGGAATAATCATGGGGACTTTCTTTCGTGGGTTGGAGCTTTCAACTGATTTTGTGGTATGAAATATTCGTAGTTCCCGATAGAACAATGGTAACAATATTATGTATAACATGCTTCGTTGTTTGTATGTTCATTGTTCCATAGCTACCGCGGAAATTTTGACACAACGAGCATTTCATATAATACATTAATGCATCAGATAGTAAGCCTTATATCCGGTGATTTCACCCATATGATATTTTTTGCTTATGTCACTCGTCTCGAAATTTTAAATTTTTCTCAGAATCGTTTAATAGCATTTCATTTATTATTCTATATGTATCAAAGCCTTCGGATATACAATGTACATTATTAGTATTCTCGGTATTAATCAAGTGTATGTTTTATGTTGTAGGTTTGTTGCCATTGTCCATCCCATCAAGGCACAGATCTTATGTAATAGACGTAAGAATGCCATAGCTGTCCTCCTAGTGTGGATCATCTCGCTAGTCTGTGGGTTACCAACTGCCATGTACAACCAGGTTATACCACCGGGCTATTGCCAGATAGTCTTCCCGAATCACATCCGAGATATACAGATTTTCAAGTTCACGGAATTTGCTCTGTTTTATTTCGTTCCTGTTTGCATACAAACAACTCTATACGCAGTCATCGGTAAAAGTCTATACGCCAGTACAGATGAGCTAAGTACCAAGTTCCACATGAGGAAGGAAAATAACTGTAAAACAGACCGCGCTGCAGAAACGATAAAGGCGCGTAAGGGTGTGGTAAAGATGCTGGTCGCCAGTGTGATGGTGTACATTGTGTGTTATGCTGCTCCTCAGGTGCTCACGTTTTATAACACGTTTGCTGACCGGCCCTTTCACATGACCTGGTCTTTTGCAGTTTTTACTACAGTTGTGGCGAATATTAACTCGGCAGCCAATCCGGTGCTATACAGCATATTTAGTCAAAATTTTCGACGGAACTTCAAAAAATGTTTATTTTGTTTATGCTTACGCAACCAACGTAAGGAATATATCAGAGCAAGATTTGACTCATTTGAATCGCGTGGATTATCGAGAAAGGTCAGCACCACCACTAAAACAACAATTTCAAGGCTATGATGTGTTCGACGACGGCCATGTTTGATTAGATAAATTTGTATTTCAATTGCTTTCACGTCATTGTTGTAAAGTCACACAAAACTATGATGCATGTTCTGTGTTCCTGAACTTCTTTTGCATTCCATGAATCTTGCTTCTGCGACGCGTCGTCATGGTGACCATTAAATTGGTCCTTTATCATAATATAAAAAATATCGCTCGATCATTATACTTTCTGAGTTTCTGCAACCCGGGTGTTGAGATAAGCCAATGCTTTGTAAATTATATGTATATAAACATATAAATAATACCTAGACAGTGTTATCTCTATCAATAAAACAAAACAATGAAAAATAATTCAATTTTACACCGATACGACTTCATATCAGCGCATATCCTGTTGTAATATCTAGAAATGTATGTGTAAATGTTTTGTGAAGAATTAAAGAGAAAGCACGAATGTTCTTAAGATTTTTTATATATTTATCTATATTCTCTCATACAGTGCAGTTTTTATTACAGTATCATATTTTACGGCATTTCCATCTTCAAGAAAGAGAATTATATTTACCAAATGTATTTTTGTATTTCTTTAATGTCTCCATTAATCCTGATCCATAGACTGACTAAGTAATTATTATAAAAAGGAAATAAATATGAATCATAACTACTTACATAATGTATATATAACCTCAATTATAACCTGGATTATGAGGTACATGTTTTATTTCAAATCTGGAAAAATGAAAAAATATGAAAATGTAATAAATTTTATATGTTTTCATTCTAAATCCAACTTTCTGATTGGCAGAGACTTTTTCTTCATACTACTATAATTATTTTGTATTTGTTTTCATAATAAATCAAACTCTCTGATTGGCGGATTCTTTTTCTTCATATACTATGAAGAAAAAAATCATAATGGCGCAAAAATCCGGATTCACACAGTTTGCAAACAAATTTTCTTTCATACTTCTATGAAGTTAAAAAATAGTAACATCAATGCTAAATGAAATAAGTTTTTTGCAAACTTTTGTTAGAATCCGCTACGCCCAAAAAATTCTTTCATACCTCGTTGAAGATAAAGTAAAAGTGGCATCAACACCTACATGAATCATAACCACGTAAATGTTGCGTAATATAGATAAGAAGTGCATATATTTTATGTCTCATCATTATGTAGGTTCAACTTATTTCAAATCTGGCATAATTGGCATATTTCATGCGTTTCAATGATAATGTTTTCTTTTTCTTTTTTTAATATTTACGTCTTGCAAGTAAGACATATCGTAGTTATAATTATCTATCAATGGCTTGCTAGTATATAAGTTGTAATCATGAACTCGATAATACATACTACTACAGTTTACAGTATTAAAATCGCTACGGAACGGATATGCGAGATAGGGAACACAGACATCTATACCATCGACAGATGTAACAGCTGCATTACAAAAGGACAAAAAACCTTTCACATGTGGTATGTACAGTATAAAAGTTCTTTAATTTCTATATGATGAAGGCACATCGTTCGAAAGACAAATTATATTGTATTTGATATATCTAATATATTGGGGGGAAACTCTGATAAAAAAGGTAAAATTGTCAACATGTTTGCTTGGTGGCAATAGTCGTATCAAAATTCCTTATACAGAAAATATGATGATATCAACACTTGAAAATTTCAGTTAATATAAATTGAACAACAAAGATGTAACCTCAACATAGTTTACTTAAAAATAGTTTGACAAGAAAATATTTTAGAAATGAGTTCCCTTCGGCGCTAGCAAAGGCAAAGGATGAATTTTTCTATCTATCTTATATGTATTAATACATAGTGATATATCATTTGACCGTGTTTGCATTAAGTTTGTATTTGTTGCAACCACACCCATAGTCTACTCCCTTAGCCCATGCCTTGTCACTATGACTATGTGTGTCTTGACAAGTGGCAGGTGCATTTTGAATAACAATGATTTTGTTTATACTGTTGAAATTAATACTTTGATCCATTCGTAGTCTGCTGCCCTTCGTATGGCTTCGTTAAAATACAATGTCTTAATCTTTAAACGACTTCAGTTTGACATAATCTGCATGTCTATATCGATACGGGGTCTGTGATGATAGACATTGTATCACCAATCAATATTTTCTTCACGCGATTTTGCACATTAAGAAGGATATGGCCAACAAGGCAAAAGGTGATGCTTAGAGATGGAATTCAAAATGATGTGTAATTTTAACCTAGTGGAATTGATGACAATGACAGCGGAAAGTTCAATAACCCGAACATTGAGACTGCATTGCTACACTAGCGTCAGGTTATCATAATGAGAATATCAAAGAACGACCATTACGTTACGACTGACAGAGTATGGTTCCATCATTATGTTTACCGCAGTGGACAAAACATTTCCGTCTGTTTTATCTAGCCCTAGGCCATATTGTTCGTTCTAGTTTCTATGGTATGTACTATCTCTTGAAAAGAGTATTGCATATTTTACCGACGTTCATTGATTGCAGACATCAAATAGAATATTCAATGATTTTATCTTAATTTGGAGTTGTGTTGCATATGTGATTGAACAAAGAACCAGCCAGAGTCATGTAAGGACGTTTTAGATATTGAACTTAAGTAACTGCGATTAAACTTTATTTAATTCATGTTAAAGACTTTAATGCACGAACGAACTAGATGATATTCTGTATTTGTTTTTTACACAGTTATCTGTCCATGCCAAAATGTATTAGTTGTGACGTCATCAGTTTACGAGCGTAACGCCATATACAGTGTCGTGCCAAAAGCCTTTTTATGACGCGTCGTCGGTAATTATTTCCTAGCGATTCAAAAATTGGTTCTAGAATCGGAGCTCTTTTGTGTTGTGCAAGATGAAATGCGGAGGTTATCTCCAATATCTGGCAAATTCGCCTGGGGCTTTTTTTTTTAGTTCTGTAGCAGATATCAACAATAATGATGGACGGTTCACCGGGAATTGACATTGACTGAAAAGGAACAAGTGGTACGATTGAAAAAAGGCGGTAGGAAAATTGTAGATATTGCCAAAATTGTAGAATTTCTCATTGTACCATCAATAAGTTTTTAAAGAATTTTTAAAGAAAGAGAAAGTGTTGAAAATAAGCAGCGAAGCGGGCGGCCCAGATTCACAAGTGAACAGGAGGAACCACAACTTTTTTCGAAAAGTAAAACATGATCGTCGGCTAACATTGACGAATTGATCTACACAATTCAATTCTTTTACTCGTGTTTAAGTTTTAAAACGTACTGTACAGAGAAAAGGATTTGAGTCTCTTATTCGTAAAATAATGACGTCACAATTGATACCTATCCCCAAGAGAGGTAACTCTATCATATGCAAAGACAGAATAGTTTACTCGTGATTTTTTCCTACTATCAAACAGAGCATTTAATGCGTCTTAAAAGTAATATAAAATGTTGTAATGGTCAAAGGCGATCGTACAAATCACCAGACATTGTATACCAACAGCAAGGATGATATATGGAATATCAAATTATAAGTAACCATGGTAACGGTCGAAGAAGATGATAATAGTCTCGGGATTTCCGTAGGCGTAACATAAGGTCAAAATGAAAATATAAGCTTCATGCTGTTTAACTGATGAAATGAGATTAGTATATACAATGTAACTACATATACACTGGACTACGAAATAGCTTATTTTTGTAACAAATTGACAGATTCGTCCTTCTAACTATACGAAAAGTTTCCTTTAGCCATTTACCTCCATTTTGTTAAGCTTACGACAGAAAATTTGATTTATATATTAGTCATTTCATATTCATTAGCTTTCCAATAAAAATTATTGCTTTAATAACACTGTCCTATATATGGTTATTTGTTTTTGTATTATTCCATGCACTCAGTTTCCCCCGTTTGCTTAAGCGTTAACTATCTTTTTATGGAATTAAGGTTCTGTATAGATGCCAGAATCTTCAAAATGCGCATTATTTAATAATTGTTTGTGAATGTTTGGCATCTAAATTAACCATATATGCCATAAAAGATGCCTATTTCTTTTATGTGTGTATTGATACATATAAATAACTCATATCAGAGTTATTGCTTTAATGTGATGAGGTTTGACCAAGAAATTCGTTTCTTTGCCGATGATTCCCAATGGGAATAATTCACGTACCACGTGGTACCCAAAAACCTCTGTGTGGGACAAATGTTTCTTTTGGTGATGGAATGACGTCGAAAGATGATATCCCGCGCTAACTTCATTTCAGCGGGAAGATTACAAAGAGTTACGTTCCATCATCACTGGAGATACAATAGTCCCGCACACACGTTATCGGGTATCAAGTGGTACGCGAATTATTCCCATAGGTAAAATTATCAGTTTGAGTTTCCATATCAACATTAGAAACGTCATAATATTTATTCACCCAAGTTTATATCAATACCTATTTTTGAATGGATGCGTTTCATATTTATCTGTCGTTGTTTGCCCTTACCGGAAGGTATTGATATTTTTATATTTCAGAGTTATCTGTTCTTGTGGGTAAGTACTGAATTTTTAATCCTAGTTTTGATGGCGTATGTTATCCTCACAACGTAATGACGTCACAATCGATACCTACCCGCACTATGGAAAAATCTGTAATGAAATGATTAACATTGTGTTAATAGACATATTTGATATACAAAAACAAGCTTAAATGAGAGTCAGGTATAAAAGCTGACAACGTTTATGTTAGACAAATGTAGCATGTATTCAGATTATACAAAAATCTTGAAATAACTTTTATTTTTTTCAAAATTGATATGCCAGCATGTTTTGCACGTTTCCGTTGTCTTAAGTAATTTGACTTTTAATCTAAAATCATACATCATCATGGTATCAGCATTGTCTAAATTTCGAGTTGCTTAGAGGTTTTGAAAGGCCCCTGATGATGCTAATACAAAGGGCAAAAACTCTTTGTAACATATCCAATATTTAAGGAAAAAAATGATTCTTGATTAAATGTAGAAAATGTTTCGTTTGCATTTTAATCAGTCAGAGAAAGCATCGTGCATGTCAAAATTCAAGAACTATTTTCATAGTTAAAACACAATTCTTCCGAATGTATGTATCAACTAAACATGAGGTAGTTTACCATTATGCTGATTTAGTATATGTTAAGTCTAAACAATACACACATTTCCAATAGAACATGTTGCTATCGACAAAGCCATTTCATCCGAATATCTCTTACTCGATGATTGTATCAAGAGAGGCATCACATTTGTTTTGCAATGAAATGGATGAAAAAGGCAATTTAAAATGAAATCATTTTTTTTTGTGTAGGCTTAACATTGGACAACTTATTTATTGATATAAAAAAAACTGAAAGAAAATTGTGTCATGACATGTTTTCTTGCAATTATCGGTGGATAGCAGTCGAATGACTAAGTTATTTGTATTTGTTTTTGTTTTTGAGGCATATTATTAATATCAAACAATCACAACTAAAAATGTAATGACATAAAAAAATACAGCTAGAAAAAATTGCCTCGGCATTGAAAATAATTAATTCCATGGCACTATGTCCTATATGGAATGCAGTACTGATTTCGCATACACCGAAAGCAAAATCAATTATTTTATATCATTTTTTGAGTTAATTAGACATATATATATATATATATACACGACTAAACACCAGTTATTGTTCAAATGATGGGTACCATTTATGCTCTGTCGGCGGTGGAGCATCATTAAACTTTACAAGCTGTTTTAGAAACAAAGATTTCATTTAATCAACTGACACCTTACCGTTAAAAAGCCTTGCCACTGGGAATTCTTGAGTGGAACAAATTCTGTAGTCCTCTGCATTTGGCACCTTCTCTTGAACGTGGATGAAAATTGCAAATAGATATTCAAAAGCAACAAAACTTCAAGTTTTGTAAAAGTTGAAATAAAAAAGAATCTCAGACTATTCAATGGTGGTAATGGTGTAAAGTAAGTAACTTTTGTAACTGAAGAAAAATACTAAATCGTCTTGTCCTGTTTTTGACAGAGAAAAATCATCATTTGTCAGCGGTCGAGCATCTTTCCCCTGCGAGATGGTATTCATGACATCAAGAATATTCATATAATGATTCATGATCTTTCAAGAATATTAGCAGATAGTGGTTCATGAAAAAAAAGTTCATGAATATTCATCAAATGACTCTCAGGAACTATTCTTGAAGTTTTATGAATCCATGAAACATTCATGATCGTTCATGATCAATGTGTCAAGAGTCAGCCATGAAGTTTAATGCATGACAAATATTCATTAAAATTCTTCAAAATGAATGAAACTGTTTCATTAATTTTTAAGAATTTTAATGAATATCAGTTATGCATAAAACTTCATGAATGATTCTTTACATGCTATTTCATTCATTTTGATGAATTTAAATTAATATCCACTGAAGTCACATGACTTGTCATATGACCACTTGAGTCACGTGACTTCTATATCTATATCCCGCCAAAAACAATCACAGTCACAATCCAAAATGGCTGCTGTATTGGTAGTTTTGGCACATTAATGAACGGATTATCCCATTCCTGGACTTTTTAAGCACGGACTTTCAGTAAGTTTTGATTTATCTGCAGTTATTTTCAACATGAAATTGGTGCAAACTGATATTGCTATAGTGATTATGCATAGATATTGGTTTGTGAAATGTTATTGATTTAAATTGTCCATATAAATTATCATGCTGTACAATTATAGGTTTATTTTGGAAAAATACTAATCAACTTGGAATGTTTACACTGTAATGAAATTGATGGCTGAGTATCACTGAAAACAGATTTTGTTAGCACTTATCTGTGGCAGTATGAAAATATAATGAACACAGTAAACTGTTGGTGATCTTCTGATGTTATATAGTAATATATTGGTTATACTTCTTGTCACAAGAATTTTTCCATCGAATATTGAATTGATTCCAATAGAATTGTCATTCGTTTGATAGGAAATTTCAACTCTGGACCCCAAGTAGAATAAAGGAAATTCTGATGACGTTGACTCCAAATTGCATTTATAAAAGTTCATGAAACGACTCAATTTCATGAATATTCATGACTTGTTCCAGTTCATGAAGTTTCATGAATATTCATTAATTGTTTGTGTAAATTGTAGTTCATGAATAACCAATGAATTATCACGGATAAACATTCATGATCATTCATGACGGTTTTACGTCCATGCATATTTTTTTAAATATTCATGATCTTTTTATGAATTTTCATGAATTGGTTGTTCATGAATGTTCATGATTTAATCAATATAATAGATTCATGAACGTTCATGAATTCATGAATGAAAAGATTCATGAATGTTCATGAAATATTTTTTCCTAAATCATTCATGAAGTTTTAAGTTCATGAATTGCATGAAAATATTCATGAATAATTAAAGAATATTCATTAATAGAATGAACAATTCATGAATGTTCATTAATTATTCATGAATATTCATGAATTATTCATCAACGTCTCGCAGGGCTTAATTGTAAAAAATAAAATTGTTAACTTGCCATAAATACTACACTTATCGTTGTATACTTAACAATTTTAACCGATAAATGTTGATTTCTACAACGCGGTTCTTCTTTTTTTCTTTTTCTTTTGCGTCCTAAATACCGTGCAGTAGTTGACCGTCATTACGCCACAGGAAAATAAACCCTTCCCTGTTTTCATAGATTTATACAGGGAACCTTGCATTTGTTTTGGGTTTTATTAACTTTATCCTAGTACAATTGTACATTGATTGTTATCAATTAAATTTTATCATTTGGTTTGGAAACAAAGTAGGCCTTTAAAAAGAGATAACTAATAATACGTGTATGTCTGACAGAAAAGAGGCATTCTCGATAGTCCAGGGGTTCCGATCACTTACAATATCTACACCTCTGGATAATATTTTAAAAAAGTGCAAGCAACAGAACAGAAAAGGTTATTTAGTCCTTTGATGTACACCAAAAGAACCAATAAAGTTGGACGTCTCTCTCTCTATGCTATTTTTATATATAGTTTTAATATCAGATAGCCAAGAGGTGTACAGATCGTAATTGATCGGAACCCCTGGAGTATCGAGGATGGAACAGAGGATACTTAAGCGATCACTGTTTTAATTGAATTTTTAGATTTTTTCAATCAGATATTTCTGTCAAAAGAGCAGGACTGAAATGTTCACTTCAACGATCTCGTGTCCTTTTTGAGCAGAACAATGTCAGAATCCGTTTTTATTGTGAATGTAAAGACAAATTGAACTTGACAACACCTCCACTGAAAGCATTATAATTTTAAATATTTGATTGTTGTCGTAATAACAGATTTGCAACACGTACGAATTAGCATGCATTTCAGTTCATCCTCCCTGTCTGACATTTTTGAACCATTAACAAAGCTGGTTATTAACTGCCGTGTGAATGTCACATGCTTCTCGTTTAGTTCGACAGGAAAGATTTGTTACAGAATAAGCGGCTCGGTAAGAAGGCTCTCGACACTCTGTGATTGGTCCCAATCCTACTATTACGATGTCTCAGCGTAGAGGTCGTGCCGTAAATTGGAGACCACTTTGTTTCACCAGAGATTCCCAAAGGGACCTTTAGAAACACTAGCTTGTCAATAAAACATTTCTTTATTACAAATGGATTTAGATATGGAATATCACTCGTATCTTGATATCAGATAACTTGTAATGGAGCTTTTTTTTTTGCCAAATTTAACCCTTTATTGGAAAAGATCTGGTATTAAACTTTTGTTAATATCTTGCATATCAGTAGGGAAAGGGTTGTTCTTTCTAAATCTGGCAAAAAAATTGGGGGTCCGTGTGCTTACTTTTTTGCCCCATTTGAATATTTGTTATTTTTCAGTATTTTAGAGTAAAAATAAAAGTTCTCAAATTACCGTTAAATGTAAAAATAAAGTGACAAAAGCGTATCATTTCAGATATTAGTGCGCAGTGATGATTTAAGTAAAATAATTTCGGTAAAAAATGGAAAAACTGTGGCTCTAACAAAAGCGAAAAAAAGACACAATTTCAAAAAGGCCGCCAAATGGGCCATTTCTTAAAATCCCCATATAAAACAATCTACTAAAAATAGAAATGTAATTTTTTGACAAAATTTGCAACTGGCAACTTGCTACAGATGTTGGTAAATTATATTTGAAAACTTCATAACTCCATTGATCTTTGTCGAAACGAGACTTCAACGGGACTGAAACCTCAGAAGAATACATCCTTAAGCGAAGCAGTTTAAGGAATCTCTGGATCCATTGGCTTCTCTGTATCATAGCATTCTTACCCAAGAAAGAAAAATTGACTGAGGTAGTTTGGTGTAATTGTATATATTTATCACATAATCGTTCTGTTATCCACTGATTTCGCCCATGTGATATTATTGCATGTGTCATCAGTGTAAAATGACCTGGGACGATTTTCATTGGCTGGAAATTTATCATGTCCGCATGATGGAAATGATAAAATGACACCAGGAAAAAAGACGTCACGTCAGGATTTCTTGGACAGCGGGACAAAATGACGGCCTCCGTTGGATTTTTGCAATACAATTTTGGCGTGAGATTCTTCGAAATGTAGGTATTAATATGATAACATGTATCTTAAATCCGTATGCAGTTCATGTCAAATTTAAAAAATAAGGCTGGCAAAAATAAAACCTTTGAGACTTGAACTTGACTGTTGTATATATTATCATATGAAATGAACACCAACTATACGAAATATACAGACAAAACTATCTTAATGATCATCTCTGTATAAAGACCGCCTGCTTAATAAGACTGCTTAGTAATCCTAATTTTAAATTTCAACACAATTTGACCTTTCTATAAATACCTTTTCGCTATAAAGACCATTTTTTGTTCGTTTGGGATCATTATAAATATAATTGACTGCATTTAAGACTCAAAACTTATGCTTTATACGTGCATAACATTGTAACTGTTAATTTAACATTGTAACTGTTAATTTGCAACGAAAATTAAATGATTAACCAAAGGCTGAGCCTTTGATTATACTTCGCTAGGTGTCCACTCGAGTGAGACATATGAAATAGCTTTAAACTTATAACATATTTTGATATGAGCACACTTATTCAATGGTAAACAGTAAATCGTGCATGAGAATGACATTTTAGCAAAATTGTATTCTATAACATAACTTCGCAAACGATGCTATTTTAAGGTATCATATGGTACTACGACTTTGCCTCAACTTTACATATTGCAAAGGACACAAAATGTCTGTCAAACTGAATGCTAATATCGTGCTAACTAAATTATTTTTGGGCGAATCCTGCAGTTAAAAAATCTCCGGAGTGCCATTGTAACATTGCTTATCAGATGGTGGCGAAACTACGTCATATACATGGCTGCCGTTGCAATTTAAATGGCGGAAAATTGTTCGCATTATGGTAGAAGTAGAAAAAGGTATATAGTGTCGCCAATAACGACAATTTCAGTAACACATTGACTACACCGTACCCCCATGTAACTGTAGCTAGCGTTGTTTGTGTTATAAATCTCTCCGGTTTTTTTTTCAAACACTCCAATACAATTTCAAAACAATGTCTGTTGTCGTTAACACAATCCCAGTGGTTTTGTAAACAATCCAAATTTAAACACATTTCCGATGTCGCATGTTAAATATTTTGTTATCTTTATGTTGCATATTGTAAATAATCACGATTTATTTTAGAATTATGCATATAATCCTTAATCATTGTTCTAATGATGAGTATCGCTTCTGCTCTGTCGGCGGTGGAACATCATTAACAGTACGTATGCTGTTTTTTCCCCATAATGTTAACATACTTGGTGTAGTTGTTTAGCTATCTAAGGTATACACATCTCTTCCATCGCCATGAATATATTACACACAGGAGTCCAGTTTTAAAATCACACAGTGCTTATATATATATTAAGGTTTCGTGTTTGTCTGTACATAAAGTATTATGTTGTATTATCTTGTCAAGCCTGTGAGGAAATGTAAACAGAAAACGGTATTTATTCATTACATCCAATCAAATCAAACATTACATGGCGCCTCCAACCGGAAATTGATGTCGACAATAACTTACGTCATTTCCGTTTGCACTAAGTAGTTTTCTACGTGTGTGAGAGTTGGCAGCTCTTACTTCACTTTACAAAATCCAGAACACAGAATGCTATTTAGTATATTTTCGTGTGAATGTAAATATTTGTAAGCGAATCTGATGGGAAATGAGATTCATTGATTGCTTGGTCAGACATATGTCTGTTAATATTGAGTTCGCCACGGAACAATGAAGGCAACCATTATGTAAGATATCACCATAGTGATGCTTTTGCTTGAAAATAAATACCTTATGTTAAATAACTGCTGCTGACGTAAACAATTCGCCAAGTTAACATAAGTATTGCTAAAGTCAATTAAAATCACACATAGAAATGGAATTTTTTTTATATTCGTACGGTTCATCTAATACGTTTTGTGTTCATTTTGAATTTCATACATCCTCTACATTATAGGGGCCTATATAACTTAAATATGGCAAAGCATAACTGATACAAACTGACCAATAACATGCCTGTTAAGACTTTTTTCAAGATTACACAGATACCGCCGCCCAAATTCAAAGCCGCATAGTCAACCACCGTGTACCATTATTTGATTCTTTTTTATGAACATCAAAGGACCAAGCTATACACTACCTACACCAGTGAATTCAATACCCGTCACAATATACGTATACTACACTGACTCTGTTCACATTGTCGGTAAACCTTCCGTCGGTATCCGGAAATGTGCCTATGCAAAAAGGAAATCATTTTAAATATCTTGTCATAGGCGTTATTTTTGTTGTCGATCTCTAAGATATATTCTCTGATGAGGTCTAAAACTTGATCAAAGGACTTTTGTGATTTTTAAAAAAAAGTTTGTCTTTATGTGTAGCAAGGTGAGATATATATTTATTTCATGACTACACATGTAATACTGGCTGGTCCGGGTGTATTGCATGGCTACCCATTTAATAAAGCCTCGTGACGTTACGGCGTCAACAAAATCTCTATTTCCTCGGTAAAATTTTAACATCTTTATAACAAAAATGACTGGTTTTACTATAAAAGATGCAAAGAACGGAATTTGTGTTGAAATTATCACGTTATTTTTCTTGTATGGAAAATTGACTTCCATCGTGGATATCTTTGAATTTATTTCAAAATGGCGGGATATTAAAGTTGTAAAATTGCAACAAAACGTCGAGGAATGAAAGAAAAACACTCTTTCATAAGTGGAAATGAAGGATAGGGATATTCTACCCTCGGGATCACAAAATGTTACAAAACCCTTGGCAAGCCTCGGGTCTTACTTCATTGTGTGATCATCGGGTAGAATATCCCTATCCTTCTTATCCACTTATGAAAGAGTCTTATATAATATTGTTTGTATTGATTTTATAACCATGAAATTAAAAAAATAACAATTTGGTGGGCACTTTTTATGATTGCTTCTATGTACATTTCAAGATTTTTTTTTCAATTCAAAATTGTTTAACGCTAAAATTTTCTCTTAAGAATCCGCACCTTTGAGGTCTCATTGACGTCTCACTGTGACATCAAAGAAGTTTTGAGATTTTCACATAAAATTGATCAATATCTGTTTTCCATTTGCAAATTTTGTAACATAAATAAGCTTTTACTGTATTTAGAATTTTAAGATAGAGATTTTGAGGAATGACTTAATTGGCGACCATTTTATGTCCCCAATTCACGATAAACCTGACTTGTTTTTACGGCAAATTCGTGTACGAATAACAAAGTCAAGATATTTCGCCTTGCTGATTTCACAAATGCATTCAGATGGCTAAATATCTAGAAAAGTTATAATGTAAATACGATAATGTCTGCTAGGATTTGAGAACGAATAAATCTCCAGAAATTCCTATATATATACAATTATATATTGATATAACTATGGAAGATTGAAAACAGCAGGCCAGACTAGTCGATAAAGATAACAGCCCGGGGTGTGTAGTAATTTTATAGAATATCTCCGCCTTGTCAATAATTGTGTGTGTCACACACACAATCCCTGGTGCAATTGTAAAAAGCTTGATACTTTGTAGGAACACTAGTAATTCAAACTATTTGTTTTATCTCATTTTTCTAGACATTAATTAAATGTGACGGTATGCAATGTGTCTTATTCTGACTTTAACATTGGCTTTAGAGATTAAAAAAAAAATTAAAAATAAATAAATATATTTTCTAGGTATCAACTCAAAGCTTGTATTGAAGCCAAATCTTTATATATACTCTTATTGTAAAATCAGCAAATGCATTCGTAATAATTAATTATCGATAAGAAAATAAATGTATCTGTACAAAAATATTGCTAATGGACATGCATTTCTATTTATTCCGATTACTGTAGACAGTTAATGGTTTGGTATAAGTTTGTTATGATATCTATTTTTGTATGCAGAAAGTACTCCTATCAGATTATTAATTTATGCTTAATAGTTTTCTATAAAACATGATAGAAATCTTTACAATTACGAAAGAGAAAGGTAGTATAGTCTTAACTGTTGGTAAGATGAAGTTGATATCCCTCATACTCATTCAGTGACAAGTTTAATGCCCACTGTGAACCACGGGTTCCATGACCGCTATTTGATAGTGTATCATTCCACCATAAAACCTCGGCGACAGTGACGGCGATTGAGATCCCCCATACGACCATTCTCAAAGCGGAGGTAGACAGAGCAGACGAGTTATTACGACATTAACTACAGAACGACAGCTGACTGGAGAAGGCCAGCTTACACATTAGGCACATTTCAATTTTTATGGAGCTTCCAGTGGCAATCTGAATCCAGATATCATAAAATGGTATTACCTCACTAATACAAATGTATATCTTCGATGCTCCGACATTTTACTGGAGGGCGACGTTTTTATGATTGTGTACCATAACTGTAATGCCTAAGGGCAGATTCTGATATCTACTCTTTGGTAATTGGCATTTGAAATTGAGGAATGTTGCACAGTTGATCAATCGTGCTATTTGACTACTGCTGTGATGTATGTTCTGTTTGGTGGATCAAGCAAGACAAATAGTTTTACAACAGCATTCCAGCTTTTGCTCTCTCCAGTAACATGAATCATAAGTCTTTCGTTGATATGATCAAAATGTGATATCAGCGTTCTGACTTCAAAGCATTGCAACATGCAAGTCCGTTATAGAAAATGAAGTACATGTATACTATTTACCTTCACCTGTAACGTATACATGTTCATAATGTTTAATAAACATTTACTGCAAGGACAGATAACTCTATACGATGCAAATACTGAATTACGTATTACATGACGCAGGCATGGAATATATTCATTTCAACCATTAAAAACAACTCTTCCTTTTTGGAATATCACACTGAACTTGAAACGAAGAAAATAAATGTTCAAAAGCTGCATTTGTGGTAAAATATTCAAATTGTAGAAAAAAGTGACTCTAAGTTCATATTATTACATTTGTTTTTTTCCACCATACTCAGATGTCATTATAAGGGCGAAGCCCTTCGTGCCCGCAGCACTTTTAAGGTAACAGATACACGAAAATATAACAAAAACACATTCTTCAAAATCCAATCCTACACACTGACAGCTTCAGTTTGCGGCCGCCATTTTTTCATACATATTGGGTGGTTGTGCGTTGCTCCCGTACTGCTCTCCCCAGTAAATAATATTATAACTAATGCAAATGCATAACAAGGATAATTAAACATTTTTCATTATTTTTTTAAATATTAATAATAACACTTTGAAAATTAAAAGCCATAGAATGCAGTCAAAATATCCACCAAGGCGAAGATGAGCACAAGGAATCATGACGTCACATAACGTCAACAAATGGCGCGAAATCATAGGATTCGCATACGCGGCACTCTGGGGACAGGGCTTGAATGGACACAGAGAAATCCGAATCTTTGAGTTCATTTCTTTTAGTTTATGCTAGACAATTATTACATTATATACTTCTATAGTTTAAAGTGTGTCCTTTTATTTCTAAATTATGTCTTCTACATGAAATAGAAAATAAAATAAACAAGTAGAGGTTCGCTCTTCCTATGTCGTGCATGATTCATATTAAAACATCTGGCTGCGCCCTTTAAGGCCTTGCCTTCAGTCATATTACCATTAAATACGTGTATTCGAATTACTTCACAGTAAAAATGTAAGGCCGATAGTGTTGGCATTACTTCGCGACCTAGGCTAAACTTATGTTCTGCTTTGAGATAAGGTTCCCCTCTGTGCTCTTTAAAAATACATGAAGGATAATTACGAACACTTCGACCAGTCTCTCAAAAATAAATCACTTTGTTTTTCACATATATTTTGTGTTATAGATCGATATCTTCAACACATGACTGAGAAAGTTCTTTTAGAGGTCACTCTAAAAGTTCAACGTCGAGATGAGATTTGCTTTAAACTAGATCAAAGAACACCTTTAAAAAGAACAATACTGGTAATAATATAAACTCTTATTTTTAATTTAGTTCCCATTGTCCTCTTTCAAGTTTTTCTCAGATTTCGTTAAGTGGTGATGCCACTCTGCATATTTAAAGTAAGATTCTTCTCGCTACCACTAAACGCGTTTTCTCCTTGGCGTAAATATGCGTACATTGATCTTTAGATTTTGACTTTTACAGTGATGGGGTTGTCTCATCGGCGCATATTTACATACATAACTCTATGTTATCTTGACTAAATTGACACCTTTCAAATTATTTCATATACACCTTTTCGGGGTTGGCTCTGTCAATATGCACTGCTCTCTAAAACATAATTTTCCTTGCGAAATATAGTCATATGTTAAGCGTCATAACATTGTATGAAGGCAATTTTTGATTACAATTAATACAAAAGTAGCATTGTTAGTAAAATGGAATGACAAATATTAAGTTTGTACATGTCTGCGATCTACAACATTGGAGAAATCGGAACAATATGTATATCCCATAAAAAGTTTAATTTACATATGCATTTTTCCATTACAAGTTTTGCTGAACAATATGTGATACAACTGTACGTGAAAATATGTGATAATATGTGATAAACAGTACTATAGTGATAATGATGATGATGACGACGATAATGATGGTGGTGATGGTGGCGACGACGACGACGATGATGATGATTAAACGACGATGATGATGGTGGTGATGATGATGTTTGTACAATTGTCTGGTTTTTCGAGTGTTTGCTATGGCTGTAGTGTATGTGAACAATTCTTAACGCCATCATTTACAATTTATTTTTTCTAAAATCTTTCTTTTAGATTCATTAAACGTTATGTAAAGAGTAAGGGTAGATTTGTTGCAAATAATTTGAAACTCTAACAGACATGTCAGTTTTAACGATGCAAATACACTTTTACATTAAAATGAAAATAAGAAAAACGGCGTGGTTTGATTTTTTAAGAGGCACATTCATATTTAAACATTTTTTGCAGCACGTGACAATTGTCATGTCATTTATTTGCAACATTCCACGCGCTGGTTCAATGGTACTTAAAGTACAATAATCAGCGGCAGCTCCATGACGTATTCGCGTGGTGAAGATTCAAGATCACGTGATGAACACTGCACGTGCTAGATTCACGCGAGTACGTAATAATCTGTGGTGTCGGTTTTTAACAGAAGCGGATGTTATCTCCGCTGGGTTGTCTGTCACTTTCCAAAACTATACAAAATTTGTACCGGTGTTCTGCACTTTTTCATGGCATGTTGTTATCTTGCCCTCGAGCCATGGACATAATTTTACAAATATTCCCTAAATTTAAGCGATTCAGTTCAAATTTTAGTATTAGAGAACCACTTAAGCTAAGAGCATGGGTCCCTGTTTGTTGCAAACGCCCATTTAAAAATAATTTAATATTTTTCTGTAATAGTCAGTGTGGACAAACGCAAAAGTTATATATATTATTAATGCTTGTTTCCGTTCTAGAAATGTATCACCCAACCGGTAACAGATGGTAATTTCTGCAAAAAGATCAGGAGCAGGCGAATTAGTCCTTTACTTCAGTTACAATAGCTACTTACTTTATACCATTACATTGAACTTGATGTAGCTTGAAGCTTGAGCTCCTAATTTCACTTTAAGGTAAAAATATTGAAAATAATTTTGCGTTCCGTGGCACTATGCCTTATATGGAATGCGGTACTGGTTGTGCATGAACTATAAACAAAATGAATTATTTTATATGTATTTTTCAGTTAATTAGACACATATATACACCGTAAGACGATTGAACATAAATCTTTGTTTATGGTCCGTCGGCTGTGAAGCATCTTTAACTTGTGGGTCGTTAGGTGGTTGATTGACTATATTTACGTCATAACAACAGATAATAGTTAATTAATCAGCTCAATTGTCTCAATCAAATGATGGGTATCGTTTATGTTCTGTCGGCGTTAAAAATTCTCTAAACGAAAGGAATTATTTCAATAGTTCTGATTCCGTGAGAAGAAAAGAAACATTGAAAATATTGTGAATATCGCTTTACAGCATATATATTGTGTTCATTATAATATCTTCTATAAATCTTTATCTAAACATCCCATTGTCCATTGTTCTCGGTAAGTTTCGTTTTACCAAAAACAGCTCAAATTTACAGAATAGATAGATAAATAAACAGCAAAAACATTAAAACAATAAGACAACATCGTATTAAAACACAACGTAAAAAACCTTATCACAGATTATTGCATGTCATGTTCCAGTAAATGGGGAATGCAATGGTACATGACTATCTGTAGGTTAATATGTCCCTGACTTTCCCTTCCTTTGTCTGATAACTCCTGTTTTTGGTTCGACATAATAAATACTTGCTCCAATGCCATACCGTGAGCACGAGCGTCCAGCTTCCTGCCTCGTGTAATCAATCAGTACCGACGTCCGGTCTCCTGCTTCTATAATGACCACTTTCGACACATGGACATATTATCGGTGGTAGGTCAAGAATTAATGACACAATAATGTCAAGTTTCGTTCTCATATACGCAATATTGTGTCACGTTTTGAACGGAATGTCAATAATGTTCTCAGAGGCATCCTACCTCTAATTGGTGTGAACACCGATGGGATATCCTCCCCCGCCTAAATATGGACATAGTCGTCACTGATTTTCTGACAAAACTGACGAAGTTTAATTAAAAGGACCCAATGTCGGGTTGGCGATGTCGGATTCCTGTCCTTATAGAATAGGTCGATCGTCAGTAAGACACCAGATGAATGGACCTTACGACAGTGATCTGAGTAATCAGCTAGTGAGATACACGGATAGCAAATTTGAAATCGAGTATCATCTCTATAGATTTATAGCTGTATACAGTTGTAGGACGTAATTGGGTTTTACTATGTAACTTTTGTATATCCATTTCCCTATGAAATACCATGTATCTAGGGACACCAATCTATGTCATCAATATGGTGTATTTTTGATAGTCGGCCATTTTGTACCGCCTTCCTTGTAAGTGAACCATATAAATTATAAGGACGAGTTCAGGGATTTTTTATGCTTATACGAGCATTTATAAAATATTTTAATGTAAGAAAATTACAAACGGTGAGACTCAAACAAGACATTTCTATAACTATCTGTGTAACAATCCAGAATAAAACACATACTGAATCTGTGTGTCATATTATTTTATTCACACAATGTCAGAGCTGTTAATTTACCCGACGTATAATCTTGAGCCATCACGAGAAAGTGTCGGAACAACGAAACTGCGAGTCATATAGTATCAAGAGGTATTAAAAACATTGCTTGATTTCGCAAATTTTGTTAGATTTATTATCATTAGATGCACAGACAACAAAGAATTTCAATTTTGGATTTATGGTCACAGCTTTAATGAATATATACATATGGCGGCACGGTCTGTCAATAGACCATAATGGCACGCCATCAAACAAATTCAATCAAAATTGCGACTCAAATTAATTGATAGATTCTGGGAAACAGTAATCCGCCAATTAAGATGGCCGCCGGTCCATCAATAGACCATAATGGCAAGTCATCAATCAAATAAATTGATTGATTCTGGGAAACCATCCTCAATCAATTAAACGATAAATTCAATCAATCAATCAATCAGATGTCAATAATGAATAGTGATACTGGGAAACAGATATCAACTGATTCACGTCAATATAAACAGCATATATAATCAATATAAATCATTAATATGTACCGCGAAATCTGCCAAAGGAACGTGCACCAAAGATAGCATGTTCACGGCCAAACGAAAACCAAATAAGATGGCGACACATTTCACGGTACAATGCTGTGACCAAAAATGCCTTCATCATTAATAGCATAGCTGACTTAATTTTTTGGAAAGAATGTATTACTTGCCGTTTGGAAGCTTTCTAATGCGACTTGCAAGGTGTTGAGGAAAAATATCATTCCTCAAAGGAGAGAGGGGAACTAGCGTTTGGAAACATTTTTGTTGTTGTTGTTGTGTGTTGGTATTAGTATGTAACTCTTGTAAGTACTTGATTTTCACCTACCACATTCCATATTAGCTTCGGTAGACATATTAGATAGGGATGCAGTTGTGGTTGCACCAATCCTGAAGGAATGTGCTTTGCAGTACCTACTGTTATAATCTCAAGAGTGAATGCTTTTGTAAGGACAATAAAAATTGATATATTGTCTCTACCACCAAAATGACATAGTAATGAACCCTGAACCCTAAGTCGAACTGCCATATATCTGCGAAGATTATCGACTGGACAATAAATGGTATCGTAACTTGGTAGCTCGATGATAGTACCTTTTCTATATTGATCAGTTTTTGAAGATAGGTGTATTGTAGCAGCATTTTCTTGAAGTGACATTTCTAAAAATGTGATAATCCTGAAAGACATGTGTTTACTATTGACTGTGATTTCACCTACCGGAAAATAAAAAGCTAATGGATATACCGAGAGCTACAAATACTCGAAAGTACCTTAATGTTGCTAGCCAAAAGGTCTGCTGTTATAGGTAATCTGGTGTCACCACCTTCATCACTATCTCTCCTAATTCCCTCCAACAGTTTCTTAACAATAAATTGTGGAGTAAGATCATCATGACCACCTAGCTTGCAATTAAAAACTCAAACCAATCAAAGTTTGAATTGTAGAGTGCGAGTAGCCTTTAGCAGACATATAAATGTGTCTTTGGTGTTTTGTTATTCAGTATAGTAAACTATAATTATAAGCTAAAATTGTCGACATAAAAAATAAATAAATAAAACAGTCTTTACCTAAACTCATAAGACCAAACTATCCAATTACTTCAACAGGCACTGCAAACTAATTCACAATTCCCTGCATTACCTATATACATACCTAAATCCTCATTAATTTTATGTGCCAAGAACTCTCTGCAAAGTAACAGGACCCATTAAAATCTTACAAACAAATAACAACCACATCCTAATTTCCTCAGATATTCTTACTTTATAAAAAAGGTTTTTGTATGCCGGCCATTGCATCAAACACACGCCGTGTAAAGGCCCTAGCTATTGGTATAGCATTTGCACAAAAAGACATAATCTCAGCCACAGACTGTAATTCCTTTAGTTTTACTTTCCAACACTTTCACGATTTCTGACCTGAGGGATATCACTTTCTCCTAAGGTACCCTGATTACCATTTTAATAGTGTCAATTTCAAGACCCAAAAACACCAAAACTGTAGTTGGACCTTCTGATTTATCCTCAGCTATGGGTATGCACATTTCATTGCACGTTTCTCGAAAGAAGAAATGAGCCTAGCACATGCATCACATTTTTCTTTTCTAGCAAATATAAAATCGTCCAAATACTGATCCAGACTTTGCTCAATGCACTTCTCCTTACCTACCCATTCAATAAATGTTGAAAACTTTTTTAAAATAGACTACATGATGATGAAATTCAGCAACTCGAGGGTAAACATTTATCAAAAAGGTACATGTCTTGAAATTTAAATCCTAGTAATGGAAAATCCGCCGAATGGGGTGGGAGGAGACGGAATGCAGATTTAATATCCATTTCCCCCCAACAATGTCCTGTTTCACAACTCTGCTATCATTTAAACACTTTATCAAATGACAAGTATTTAAAGGGCCACTACCTTTCCGAAACAGCTTTTATTTTTTTAAATAGGAATGTAAAACGAGATCAATAATTTTGTAGAGTCGCAGAAGTTATTAACTATACGTTCACTAGCACACTTATCATTAATTCAGAACTGTTTAATAAGAATAAATAAAATGTTAATTTTCATAACGTGGGTCGTTTTATGTTTCCCGCTGTCGTCCTAAATGCCGCGCGGTAGTTGACTATCACTGCGCCAGACGGCAGAACAGCGAAATGAATCTCCACTGTTATTGTAAATTAGACAGGAAATCTTGCATATGTTTGGTGTTGTAACCTCATCTTAAGACATTGATATATATTTTCTTTTGTTATTAACGTTTTTAAGGAAGCATTAAAGAACCAGCAACTGTATCAGGATCAATATCACTATTTATACTTTTACATGAAGGCCATGAAAGGTGAGTAATTAACCTCCATTTTGCATCTTTTTGGGAACTTAACCTATCGTGGACCCTACATCCACTGTGCCATTGGTTTTTCTTCAAAAGGAGCCTACTTCTCTACCTAATCCTACTTCCTGCAATATTTTCTGATATGTCTGTGTTGGATATATGGAGGCCGATTTAAATTCTGGATTCTCGGGATGCTTGAGCTTAGATATTGAATTCTAAAACCATTTTTAAAACCCACCAAGAAGCTATGTCCCTACTGCTACCTGTGGGTACTTAGCTACTGGTTATTGGTGTCTTTCCTAATGTCCACACCTGTTTGTGATTATTGCTTGTTTCCTACCTGTCTTTGCTGTTTTGTATTGTCGTTTGTTTTTCGGAAAGAGTATGGGTTGTCTGTATTCATTTTAATTCAGTTCATAGTAGCATGCCCCTCACTACACGTAATACATTTGTGAGAGTAGCTACAGTGTGGGCGTGGACAATTCCCTTTATAACTGTAGTCGAAACATTTTAGGGTGTTAGAATTTTGATTTTGTGACTGAGGTAGGGGGATCCGCTGTGGCTGCATATATAACAGGTATAATTCTTTATCAATTATGCCCCATGCCCCTTGGGGATTGAGAGCTTTTCTTAACCTGTATTGCTCATCATAGTTGATCCAGTCCATGCCACCACATCTCTGAGCCCCCAGGCGAACAACCTGTATGTATTTTAACAACCCATGCAACTGTTCTGGGTGCACTGCTGTGTAAATGCTGATATATATAATGAATGCATCTGTCCATTTACTGATGTCAGAAAGCTTACGATATTGATTTTTTGGTTTGATAAGAAGCTCCCCATCAACTAGAGATAGTATATACTATGAGCCTGATGGGACTCTCCTATTGAGTTAGACAACAATTGTGAAAGTTCAACATACTCTCCATTTGTAACTTATGCTTCACCGAAACAGATACATGCGAGCCTAACATATCATCCACACTTGCAATAGCGGTTGGCATTACACCAAAGGACGTAACCGGGTCTTGTAATACAGGAGGTGGTGCTACTACCGGTAGCTCAGGTGGCATAGAATGGTCAGTTCCACTCCCAGTTGCAAGAGGGTCTTGAAATTTTCCCATGACTAGGCCCAACTGTCGACGCCACCGACTCAACTTCTGCAGGAACTGTTACTGCTCCTGTCCTCTTCCGTCTCTTCGCTCTATACATGATTGCTATAGGGGTCTCGCTACGGATGCATTCATGCATGAATAAAAAAAACAAAATGTGCGATTAGAACACCTTTATAATATTTTAATAATTATAACAAATAATGTATTTGGTATACCATTACTAAACTACTGCTTTGTTTATAATTGTGAAATCAACAACATCTCCCATTAAAAAAAAATACAAGTACTGTTGAATTAAACCATAACATTTCTGTGCATGTACAGAAACGGTTCACATTAAGACGCCGACTTGACCGAAATATATAGGTCATGGCCGCTAGGTAAACTCGACCCAACAGGGAATCTCGCCCCGAATGGGTAAAGTGAATCGTTACGGTCGCAATCGTCTCCAAGGAAGTGTTTAACGGTTACAATTAATTATTTAATATTTAAATGATCGATCACGTTTATGCTAGCCTACATTTACAAATGTATGTGCGATCTCGGCAACAAAGTAAAACTCGGCCCAAGGACATTCACGATTGTCAAAATTATTCCGAGTCGCATATCATAGGAAATATCCTATAGTGAAACAGATTCAAAACAATGAAATATACAAATTATTAATTTCGATGCATTCCTTATGTATTACAAAAAGTATGACTTTACTTTTAATACTTTGCCAAACTATCGACCACGCCGGCGCCATGCCGGATTATGAAGTCAATGATAGAGAAATATATCCATTCCCATCTAACAGAATATGTTTGAGAAATCAATTCAAAATCAGATTAAAAGCATACATTAGATATCAAACAAAAGAAATGCATCGAAATTTTTGAAGAAATTGAGTGTTCAATCCAATTATTTTTTCACATAAACTTAGCCTCTATCAAAGCTGTCGTTGTACCAAGTTGTCTTCATTTTAAAAGGGGGAATAACTCGTCAGCAATTCTGGCATAACATTTTTAGGTATCACGTTACCAAATCAACAGGGCCCTCCGATAACCGCACTTTATGGTTTATTGCCATAAGTGTTATTATGTTAATCGTGTAACTAATAACTATGGTACATGTAGGTGAAGTTAGGAACGTGCCGTGCCGGAATACATGCACATATGGAGAACATTAAAATATGCCCTACTGTCTTCATCCCGATTCATATCTAGAGCCTCAAGGGGAGGTTCTTTTCCAACAGAGAATATATTTCATGCAAATAAGCTTTAACATAGAGTACATTGATTACGTCACAACATTCCGACACGTGTCCAGCGAAATATATTGTGACTTAGAGCGTGTGCGAGTGATCAATCTCAACAATATGTATGCGGGAACGAAAATTGGTTCACTGGCTATTGATACGGGTGTATAGTGTAAGCAATCACACAAAAATTAAATATGCAAGGCATTTGTTGAAACGGCTAACGGTTGAAAATTAAAGTACTATTTATAGAAATCGTTGATATGGTAATGCTCGGAAAATTGCTTCTGATTTGTCCCAGCAAATTGATGTATAGGGGTATAAAACTAAAAAAAAAATAACAGATAATAAAGAAGGACACTCAGGGACTACCTCAATGTCAGTACATTTGTAACAAGAATCTGCTCACATTATTGATATACAAAATGTAATAACCAATTATTTGTATTATATATTTTTTCTTTGTTTTCAAACTAAATCTGGCTTTCTGATTTGCCGATTCATTGTTTTCATACCATTATGGAAAAAAGGGTTCGAGAATGGCGCGGAAACCTGACGTTTTCATCATAATCCTTTTATTTTATCGCGTAGTCTGGAAAATAAATTATAATCATTGTCACTCTTTTTTAATTTCATCATCATCAGCTGTCCCTTACACTAATGTCAAATCGTTATTTCTAAGTTATATAATTCTTTATTACTCCTTTATGCCTACAATATTATAAGGTCTTATATAATAAATATGGCGTTTTGACCACATATCTTCGTCTAACTGTCAGAATATATCGTCAAAGAAACTACAGAAACCACTGTTTAGTAAACGATGCGACCTGTCTCCGTACTGAAGATGACAACGGATGGACTATTTATGAATCAACACGATCTCTTACATAAGTGGAACAGGAAACGACGAGAACACGTGACGCTGACTCCTTCCGATAAAACGGAACGCCAGGAGATTATTGATTTTTGGCTGAAGATACCGAGACGGCTAGTGTCATTATCTTCATTACAAAAGAATTACGACCTGTGAAAATGCGCGGTTAAATGCTTTACAACACTGTAGGAATAGGATACCGTAGACCTATCGGACCGGATGTTAGTCTAATCTCGGAAGACAGTAATCAGGTACGAGCATGGATCAACACACATTTACCTCACAACGTGGCGTTTTTATCGCGACAACCTTTCGCGGGAGTAGTCAGATGGGCAAATCGGTTAAATGTGCCAAAAATGATACGAGCTTTATGACGCCGAATAAGTGACATACCTTGACACAAAATGCGGCCAATGGATATAGCTCAAGAAAATTAAATTGCGACTAATTTCATACGAATACATTTTATAAAAATGTATGAGTCCGTCATAACAAGCCAATACAGTTGTTTTGTATTTGAAATTATTCTTGCATATATTTTGGAAACAACAAACTTGATATTGGTATCATATTAAATGGAGTTTATATGATTAAGAATAGAGGAAAAGATATGAGGGAGAGTTTGGTAGACATAAATCATACATATGTTAGGCATAATTTAGTTGTGAGTGAACATTTTAATTTCCCGTTTCAATCATTTTACCTGAACAGCCATGGTCAATGTGATAAAATAGTCCTAGAAAATATTTGAAAAGACAACAAAAGCCCATTGTTTTTCAATAATTTTTCAGTTACCCAATAATAATCCAGAAGTTTTACAGACTTTTTACGATTTCATAACTAAACTGGTTCATTCAACCACAGTGTTCACTTGGTGTCAGTAAACTATCTTGGTGTCAGTATACAAAACACCATCCATGAATATAGGAGTTACTACACAAAGTCTAGGTTGCTTTTATACGGTCATGTAATGGGAGTCACTGTGGCAAAACATTACTTTATACATTGAATCATACATTTGTCTAGATTTGTAAACTGATATTATGCTATCTATATAGATATCCTGATTTGATAACAGATATTTATTAACTTTTAATTAGTTTTTTTGTTGTTGCGGAAACATAGCGAAGAATAACTTTATGTCTTATCGATTTAACAAAACAAGTATATACATTTTCTCCCTTTGGAACTTACATACTGTCATTACTGCGTGTTCGTTGTTTCTCCTTCCGGTATTTCTCACCGGTAGTACTGTTTGGTCAGAGGGAAATAGCATTAATGATAGAAAACAATGGCAGAAGGAAATAGAGAGGAGTGGAAGAAAGAGAAGTAGATTGGGGGGGGGGGGGGTGAATGCGAGGTAACGGTATTTTATGCTATGCATAATAATGAGAGCCCTGATGTATCTTTTTATTTATTTTTTGTTGTTGTAAGAGCGAACATTTTTCGATGCGGGAATGTCCCATTTACAGTCAAGGTCATTTAAGGATCTGCTTTGGTGAAAAGTCCAAAGTTTCTGATGTCTTCTTTATTAACTTCTGTTTTTATATAGATTTTTGAAAAATAAAAATTCAAACCAAAGTTGATAATGTAATGAAAATAATATGGTGGTGTGCTTGATTTTGAGCTATTATGATTCACTTATTGAGCATACATACGGCAAACTAAAGAAGTATTTTGCCAATTAGTGTGAAAATTCGCAAATTCGCAATATGTTTCCCGTCGTCGTACTAATTACCGTACGTTAGTTGGCCATCACAGCGCCAGACGGCAAAACAAGCGATATTAGTCTGTGCTGTTTACATAGCTTACGCAAGAAATCTTGCATTTGTTTGGTGTCGTCACCTCATCTTAGTCCATCCATAAATATTTTCTTATGTTATTATTGTTTTTTAAGAAACTTCATTGTTTTTGTGTCTGACAGGTTGTGGGCCTTTAAACCTGCGCCACTTCATGCGGAGATTTTGCATTGGAAAAAAAATTAATTATTTCACAATTCTGTTTGGCAATCTCCCAAACTGATTGATGATATTAACAGGTAATTGATTAATCAAATTTTAGACGCAAATAAGACAAATCATTTAAAGATTAATCCAGGGATCGGTTTGAAGTCCATTTTTATCTCGTACCTCTGTTTCATACACAGACCGATCTATATAACGAGACAAGCGTTTTAGTAACCCCCAGATTCTGGAGCATTTTGTTGTCAAGTGTCCTATACACAGACTGACTAGAACCATGACTGACGTTTACTAACCCCTGGATTTCTAGTACAGATCCATCCTAGGGGCACCCATTGTCCTCACGTTTACTTAGGATTTGGTCCTGTCAAGTGATCGTTTATTCTGCTGAGTTCAACTAATCCGACGTCTGGCGCCCATAAGCTCGCGAATTAAGGCCTTCGTTGACACGTATCTTATTCAAATTGACGCTTAACGTTTTCGTTGTGTATTGATAACGAAGAACTTTTAGAAGCCTATTTTCAGTTTATTCAGAAAATACTTAAGTACATTGTACAGATGTTAACAGCGCATTTTTATGTTTTGTGCGAATGAATTTTATGACATCACTATTCGGAGTTCTTCAGATTGGCTCTTGGATGCCTCATATGTGTACGCCTGGAGCAATCTTTTCGTCATCATCACGATCAAATTGGTACACAAGACATAGCATGGAAACACGTTCGTAATATCTGGAAAAAATTGGATAGTCACTGGTATAAATTGCAAAAGGTTTTTGGAAATTTCCCTAAAATGTTACGTTTATATCAAAAGCGAATCACTAATTTCATTTTTAACTTGCAACATGTCGAGATACTAAAACGACAACACACCTTCTGTTGATTATGACGTCATAATTTGACGTAATTTTTGAGACATCATAATCACAAAACGTTGCTCGCACGGTTTTGGTATCGTAAAACAGACGTATTTTACATTTGAACTTAAAATGGCATTCTGGGTAAACCAAGATTTGTCGATCAGGTACATGTATGCTTACTTCTTTCCTTACACAATATGTCCAATTTGACCATAACATCTGCTCATATAACATACATGATATATAGAAGTTTGTATCTGCTTATGACTCTTATTACTCGCCAGTGTGATAAATAATATATCTTGATAATTTGAGTTTCTATTCCTAATTCATTATTAATTATCGCTTGCTTATGAATCTAATGAGCCATGAGATAATGATGTGTCCCATCACTGACCAACATTCCCTATAAGCAATCTCACTGATGTATACATATGGTATTATGGTAATAACGTAGACTCAGGCAACTGTTTTGGTTTTGTTTGCCGGCACGTCTATTCTATAGCGACCACGACCACCTACAAATATTAAACTTTTGTGAATCCGCGAGTGGTTTCTCACAAAAAATCTCCCAAAGAAGTTTTTCCATGACCCGATCAAATTTAAAAAAGTGGCAAAAATGCTTATAATTATTTTTTTAGACTTTATGATGAAATCAAGTTGAAATATTTGATTTTTGATATTTTCAAGGGATTATTTTCCCAAATCAATACTCAACGGCAATGTAAATTGTATTTAACGTCAAGATAACGCGCGCGCGTCCCGTCTGCTTTTCAATATCTTTATTTTATTCTTCATTTAAAGATTGATGTCACTATTTTCAATTTCATCGGATTATCAAAATAATGTTTGCAAACCGTGTAGTGCAGTGGGTTCTAACAAAAGTTTGTAAATAAAATTTATTTCATAACCCGATGAAGTTAAAAAACATTGACATCCATGCTTATAATTGATTTTTCAGACTACTTAATCAAATGAAATAAGTTTAAACGAACGATTTCATTGATTTCCCAATGTTTTTATTAATCAATACGCAACGTCGACTTTTGTATGGTGACGTCATGATAGCGTCGGGTTTTCACGTGATTCTCGGATTTTTTCTTCATATACATGTAGTAGTATGAAGGAAAAGAATATACCGGTCAACGGATTTAGTATGAAACCAAATAAGAATTAATCATAAAAGTATTAAAAGTTTCGGTCAATCATGAAGTCAGATTGAGTGAGAAAGAAAATTAGTAATGCAAAACATCTATAGCATAAAAGAAATTTTGATGATTACTTTTAGAAAAGATGTAACAGATATGGACCATTACTTTCCTGCTGCGTACTTTTGTTATTTTTTGTTTTGTTTTTGTTATCATTTATTTGTTTGTTGGTTTCTTTTGTTTTATTTTTTGTTTAATTTAGCCAAGTTCCTGAAATGATAAAAGTCAGTTTGTGTAGTCTTACAACCCAAACCTACCAATTCGCGGACATAAAACAGAAAAACCACACCCATGGACTTATCACTTCTTGTTGGCTTAACGGTGTAAGCGTAACTAATGATATTTACACTTCTGATTAGATAAGAGCTATATAGGTCATTACTCTATCTCCAAATGGCCTGTGACGTTTGTGCGGTACTACTGTCTGCAATGGTGATGGAACGTAACCATTTGTAATCTTGTCTTTGAAATGACGTTATCGCGGATACCATTTTATGATATCATTCCATCATCATTAGAAACAATAGTTCCGCACAAATATTATCAAGTATACACACACACATTTATATATATTTATATATATATCACGCGGTATGTGAATTAGTCAATTCTCTCACAAATCATCGGAGATCTTAATATCACTTATGTCACTACATCAATGCGATTTAACAGAGCATGGTTAACCATAAGATTACAGTAAATCTTTTGTCAATAATACTCGATAAGAGAAACAGATTCACTGGGAGCTGTACAATGGTGGATATAATCAAATCAAATCGTCGCTTGTTTTTTATTGCAGGGGAAATTATAAAAACAAAACATTATTTCAAGAATAGAACTTATAGATATTATCTATACTTTCCCCCTTAGGTATTAGAAATATGTTTAACTTTAAATGTACTTCATGCGTAGAGGTATTGTATCTGAAATTTCTGGAATGTCAAGCATCCACTCATTTTTTCCCTTATTTATCATTCGGTATACATGTATGCATTTTTAAAATGTGCATTGGCAAGTTAAGCAACTAAACTTACCATACTATAATTGACATCAAGAAAACTACTGTGAATGCCTTTTAGGAATATAGGCCAAAAACAAAAACTATCGATTATGCCAAATATCGGCTGTCTGATTCACGTTTGGTAATGGTAGTGTACGGTTTTGAAGAAATGGGTAAGAAAATCACACGCGGAAATGCATTACCATATGGAAGATTTTCTAAAATGACATACAATTTAGCTACAATTCTAATTTTTGGTAATTCCATTCCACATTGTTGATCAGCTCTACTCGATAAAAGTTCTATCTCTTCTGTCATTTACCTGCCAGAGCGTAGACTAGAAATGAACTCCTTACAGCTAGAGTAATGCAAGGGTGCGAGAGACAGCAGAAAGAAAAAAAAAAGAATTTGCAGAGGTAAAAATATCGATCACAACGTTATGTGTTTACCGTAATTTCCATACTTACGAATCAAGGAGAACCTATTATTCGCAACCAACAGTTGCTAACATTTTGGGAAATACCATACTGATGAATGCTTAAGTTTTAATTTCATAAGAGCTAAAATGTTTTTGGCAGTACATAAGATCTACAGTGCTGCGCTATGAGTACATATTGTCGGACCATGAAGCTAAGTTATACTCTACAAATTCATTTAACATTTTCACCATGTTATTAGTAACTGTAAAGTGATTTCTGTATGCATTTCCATCCTAACATATATAAGGCATAAAAACGAGAATTTTACAGTACATAAATTCGGAATTTTAACTATTGTTAATAAGCAATCAGACATGTCTGTCTGTCAATTGATTTTTGTTTCGGCTAAACTCATAAAACCTTATGATGTTCAAAAGATTTCTGAAGAAAAATGTATTGAATACAAGAACATTTTCGCTCAGTTAAATTACATTTAGATTAAATGAAAAAATGGTAATAATTAATTAGTGGATATAATTACTTTGTATGATAACCCATCATATACAAAGATGCATGTACAGCTGATCCATAATAACAGTCAGCATACGGAGCTTTTAATCCATAAGAGAAAAAGTTACAGTAAACATATAGGGTTGTAAATCCATCAGAGACAAAGATATAGTCAACATGGAGTGATGTAAATCCCTCATACAAAGTTATAGCAAACATTGAGATCTGTGAATCCATCAGAGACAAAGTTACAATTAACATAGAGTGCTGTAAATACCCCACACAAAGTTACAGCTAACATTGAGATCTGTAAACCCGCAAGAGACAAAGTGACAGAAAACAAATAGGGCTGTAATTCCGTCAGAGACAAAGTTACAGTCAACATATAGGGCTGTAAATTCGTCAGACAAAGCTCCAGTTAACATTTAGGGCTGTAAATCCGTTAGAGACAAAGTAATAGTCAACATTTAGGGCTGTCAATTCGTTAGAAACAAAGCTACAGTCAACATATAAGGCTGTAAATCCGTCAGACAAAGATACAGTCAACATATAGGGCTGTAAATCCGTCAAACAAAGCTACAGTCAACACATACATATGTATGGCTGTAAATTCGTTAGAAACAAAGCTACAGTCAACATACATGTATAGGACGGTAATTCCGTTAGAGACAAAGTACAAGTCAACAAAAAGACCAAATAACCCACCAGATACAAAGTTAAATGTATAGTCTTTATATTACGCTGTTAATCTTCAGCTACAAAGATACAGCAAACTAATCAGCTGCCAAATTATCATTTACAAAGTTATGGTAAAAAATAATAGATCATCAGATACAAAGTTAAATCAACCTACCGTGCTGATAATTCACCACATCCAAAGTTATAATCGACATATCGTGCTGATAATTCACTTGGTACAAATTTACAATTAACCAATCGTGCTGATAATTCACCAGGTACAAACTTACTACAACAAATCGTACTGATTATTCACCAGATACAAAGTTATAATCAACAAATCGTTCTGATAATTCACCAAATACAAAGTTATAATCAACAAATCGTGCTGATAACTCACCAGGTACAAACTTATAATCAACAAATTGTGCAGATAATTCACCAGGTACAAACTTACTATCAACAAATCGTGCTAATAACTCACCATATACAAACTTAAAATAAAAGAAATCGTGCTGATAATTCGCTAAATACAAAGTTATAATCAACATATCGTGCTGATAATTCATCGGATACAAAATTACAACCAACATACACATTCGCAGGGACTGATAATACACGGATTGCAACGTTGCAGTCAACATATAATACTAATATTCTACCAGTAACAAAAACACAGCTAACTTATATGACTGTATTATTAAAAACCACCAGAGACAAAATTCAAGTCAGCAGGCCCGATAGAATAAACTATGCTTAAATAAATACGTTAACACTAAATAAATAAATCCTCCCGCTTAGCAGAGAACTTATTGTCAATTAGCGTTTCAGCAATTTCATTTTGATCATATAGCAATCATGTAGGGCCTACAAGAGTCTAAAATTCTCGCAAAGTAGTGTACGGGAGACTACTCGGAAAACATACACCGATAACGGTAGTACATGAATATTTTTACAATGACTTGGTGTTAAAAATTGTTGGCTAAATATATCTTTATACCCACTAAGATTCTTCTATTTTGTTTTGAAATATCTCAAATGTCACCTATAAAATATGCAGTACAAATACTGGATTATAATTGGAAACTTGTACAGAATAGAGGAATATTCCGTTATAGATGATAATCCAGTCATTCTAAAAGCAGATTAGCAGTGTGCTGTCAGAATTAATTCCCATCGCTTGTAATCGAAGATACAATGTTATGTTACTGAAGTAGTCATTGTATTGCCAAATATGCAATCATTTCCACTCATTCGTCATTTATTTATTCATTCTTTCTTTCATTCATACATTATTTCATTCAATTCCTGCTACCATTCACTACCGACACACTATCCACTCTCTCGTCTTCTTTTTTTCTTTCTTTCCTTCACTCGTTACTTTGATAACTAATTTATTCATTCATTAATCCATTCATTCGTTGAACTTTCTATTCATTCACTCATCCATCCATTCATTAATCCAACCTTTTGGTTATTGCACAATCGGTAGAGTTAACATGACTAAAAGTTATATATTGATGTTCTGCGCAACAGTATCCAATTCAGATGATGTATACACATGTTTAGTGTAGTAATCGATTATTGAATTAAGTGTGATTGATGTGTAAACGGTACCTGGTTCCATCTATTATCCTTGCATAATATTGCTTGCAGTAAAATTATTGAATGACGACTCTTGATATATAATCAAATGGCTACTTTTGATATAAATGACATTTCAACAACTTCTGTGATTGATAAGCAACCACTTTACATGCAAATTAAACAAAGGAGAACAAACATATCTCCCACATATAGATTTACGTGTTGGAAAACATGATGAAAACGATTGGATTCGTTTTACCTGATTGATACATGTACATAAAGCACACAGAGGAATCGACTTAAACGATACAACGCAATTATTAAAGACAAAGAAAGGCACATGTTAATTGAGCTTATCTAATTATAGTACCGTAATTATTATCACGCTTCACGGCTACTGCTCTGTGTTTCATACATGTCCAATATATCTATATTGTTTTGATTGAATATGCATAGTGTAAACGTTCTTATTTTAGTACAGTCACATAGAGCAAATATGTTAAAAGGGAAATTTATTATCGGGTATGTAAGTTAGGATAATTCAGTGATAGACTGTAATATACATATATCGATACGGTAGTGATATTACCCGAGGCCGAAGACCGAGGGTTATATCACTTTCGAGGGTTGATAAATCACCGTATCCACCTGAAAACAGGTTGATATCTGTTTTATTATATGGCATTTGCATGATGTAAATCATTTGACTACATGTATATGTACATGTATTTCCTCTTCATATATTGAGTAGCCCCTCTCCCCCGTATCAAATAGTCTTGTTGAATATAATGATAAAGAGAAAAATGAAGGCTGATAATATCAATAGAATAGAGAAAATACCACGTAATACATGCTACTTAATATTTGAAAAATCTGACAAAAATGTACACACACATATCGCCAGGGTCACATTGATTCTAGTAAACCTGCGACTCCCCGACACATCTCGCTGAATGATGACAACACAATAGATATTTGACGTCACGGAAATTCCCTTTACGCTATATTTGGGTACGACCTGGACCAATTGGAATCGTATATCAACATACGAAGTGATTGTGACGTCATTTTACATAACGTCACAATACAAGATTTCTATATTTGTTTACGACCTGGGAGTTCTGGAATCTTATATCAACCTGGGATGACGTCACAATGCATAGTTCGGAATTTATCCTGTGGATATCGTGTTGTATCGTGGCGGGAAAGTGTGGTTTCAGCCAATAAATGAGCAAGCAAAACACACAGCCATATAATAATACCAGATATACATTTTTTATATAAAATTTAGCGTTATACATTATGAATTAGCGCTTAAAAATCAACGCGAAAAGTGCTAAAATAAAATCACCGCTAAAATAAGTACCTTTAGGGTATGTTGTGTTTACGTCATGTGAACAGCAATAGCCATTCAAAACAATGTCGAATTTGAGAGATGTTGAAAAAAAACCCACTATTTTGTTTTTGTTTTGAAAATTATTTCTCATTAATCAAATAGTCGTATTGTATATGATTGCTATTTGGAGAAAAGGTAATTGTATATGCTACAATAAATCTGTTATGATTAGTTCTGCATCAATTACTGTTCTTATGCAGATGAGTTAATAAAAGCCGTTGTCCCTTAAGACTGCCGAAATACTTCTTCAAAAAGAATGCTGTTATTGAAACCGGTGATACTATTTGCTTCCTTTAAAGTTATAAATGCCATAACTGAGCCAAAGTTTTAACATGTATATTTTCTTCATTGATATATTGAACACCAAAAGGTTTGATAAATTACGCCGTGAAAACCCTTCAAAATGGATTTAGATGCCCTATAAACGTTAGTTACAACACATAAAATATGTTCTATAAAATTGTTGTTTATTATGCCTAGTATGATTAGATGCAAACTTTCATGCAGAAATCACTTTACAATTACTAATAACACGTTTAAAATGTGAAATGAAATTGTAGACCACAATTTGGCTTCATGGTCTTGCCGTTGATACTCATTTCACTGTAGATGTGCATCTAATGAATTTCGACAGTAATGATAACAATCATGTTCTGCTCTTATTTGTACTTGTAAAATCAACACCAATGAATTGAAAGTGGTGTAATGCAGAAAATGATCCTAAATGTAACAGCATCTCAAAAGCTTTTATTGGTCCGTAGGAACATTCTGATGAAAATACTTCTTTGATCTATCCGTTATTTCAAGTTATGTGGGCTAGAATTGGGCTAATCTTAACATATTTATGTTTTTATTTTTATTTTTTTTTTATTAATCTATTGAAAGGTTTCATGAATTAAGCTGTGAAAATCATTCAAATTGACAGGAGAAATACATGATGCGTTATAAACATTAGTTATATCACAGAATTTATGCATTAGTACTGGTTAATATGCCTTATGCATGTTAAGATGGAAACATACCTGCAGAAATAACTTTACAATTACTAATAGCACTGTAGAATGTGAGAGGAAATAATCTTTTTGTACCTGTCGTAAAACTACTCATAAATTTAGTTTGTAATGCAGATAATATATACATAATTTACATAAATAGTGATTGAAATGTCATTGTAGAAAATATAGTGAAAGTATCACTTACACTTAATAGAAACCATATTATCTGCAAGTTTCGCAGATCAACGATTCGCTGCCCTTATTTTCATCATTGACGTAAAGTTACATGTTTCAGATCTTCAATAATTGTCCCACCTTTAGAGTACAGAGTTTGTTGCAGATCGTGCTATATGATGAATAAGAACCATGAGCAATATGGTTGTTTTTCTGATGTAATGACAATCAATCATTATATAACCGTACTGTTATCATACAATGTTAAAACGTTAAATGTTAAAGAGCTTTGGAATATCCAAACTATAATTTAATTACGAAAACATATGCACTAAGTCTAGTACAATAACGAAAATATTGATAAAAAATGTACGAATGTACAAATATGTCTTGATGTTTCTCTGTCCCCAGTTTTTTGTTCTAATTTGAGATGTATATCATTTTTTGTTTCTTTTTCAAAAAGGTAGACACACTTTACTATTTTGATAATAAAATCCTTTTTCCCGACCAATATTTTACCTACAAAGCAAAGTTAGTATAGTTGCTTATCATTACCAGGTATACAGCTGAGAATTGTTGCATGAAAAGTACTGATTCACGTGCCTAAAATGTATGTAGTAGTTTATTTTTAGTTTAACGTCCTAATAACAGCCAGGGTGATGTAAGGACGGGCAAGGTTTGTAAGTGGAAGGAATTCGGAGTACATTGAGAAAAACCACCAACCAGCGGTGAGTACATGTGGGAACATCTTTAAAACTACTTGGCCACCGCGGTCCCATGTGCAGAAGGCTCCCCTTCTTATGCCCAATTCAAGAATAAGATTCTGACAATACTGTAAACATGAAGAGACTTCGAGATTGGAAAAAAAACCAACCCATTTACCCTCGGTAGCAGGGAAACGTAAGGAAATATGTGCACTCCTTATCATTATATTGTAATATATTTTTCATTTTTTTTATATAAGTATCAAATCACACACTGTTGTGCCCTTAGCCGGCACACAGATAACGAAGATGAGAATGAGTTACAAAGATGCTTTATTGTCCCATCCATCAACACGTAAAAGACTATAACAGAACAAACAAAAAATATCTTACCACAATGTACATATTAAAGTTTCATATGACTAGAGAATTGTTAGTATTCTGGTTGTTATTTGCACCTCAAAAATATTCTGAAAGATAATCTCATACATAAACATCTGCATACATTTACACTAGATTTTATGTACTACTGCAGTAACTCAATTAACTACACCAAGTGTAACTTCATATAAAGTTATAAACACAGCATTATATGATAAGGTTTGTAAGATTAATTAAATTTAAATTCTCAACTGACATAGCTCAGAACTAAATAAAAACACAGCTATGTATTTAACCAGTTCACTATCAATATTAATACATGGCGCAATCAATAAGGTATTGCTATATAGTATAGATTATACTATATATTACAAACAAAACATGTGATAAACTTACGTCATAGTACCCTGGGGCTTAGAACCCTAGCTAATGAGTAGTTTTGTAGTGACATCCAGTCTGTTGTGGTAATACTGCGAATAACACAATCCTAATTAAACTCACTCTATAATTACATGATGTAAATGTAAACTTGAAACCAATTACAAATTATCTGATACTTGACATAAAACCTTTTAATAAGGGGGTATTTCTAAATTCATATAACTAAAGGCTGGTATTATAAAACATTTAACAATACAACGTGTATACTGGTTGGAGTTGTCTCCGTGTATACATCACAGACGAAGCGTACCCCATGGGCCTTTGCAAAATTACAAATGACAGTCTCTATCTATGTATGTAACATATAGTACATAACTATACCTTAAACATACAGGCATCATATTATATCCCCCTTTTATACGAGGAATGTGAATAGAACTAACAAATTAATAGACAAAATATAAATTCAGCTGCAGGGCTGCGACCAAGAAGATGCGGAGAAATGGTGAAAAAAGGCCACTGCCGATAATGGATTATAACATATATAATACTGTAACAATATTCAAATAAGACGATATTCCAAACATTATCAACTGATATTTCATTGTTTTGACATTATTAAAAGGAATATACACTCTTGAAACTTATGTTATTGGAACAATTGCTTACGTTATTTTCTTCTTGAAATAATAGCGGCTACCTTTGAGCAGCATGCTTTTTCCAAAGGAAAGGGAGATAACTTAAAAAATAGAAACCTCCAAATCTTAAGGTTGAATAACACCAAATAAAATTCAAACTAATAACAGTTTCGGTACACACACAACACAGGCGTGATTTTTAATTGTGTATCAGGAACATTCAATTTGATTTAAAACCAACATGTCGCACAATGAAAAATTAACAAAAAGTAGTGTATGCATTTATTTCGTATTTACTGGTGTTAAAATTAACCAATGTATCATGTGTTTATCTATTATGTATGCTGACATTTAATAAACTATAATAGTAGTAACTGAAAGTCGGCTGTTATCATTAACGTTTATGACAAGTTGACATTTTCACCTTTTTCAATGGTTTACCTACAGAACTGATAGGAACTTGTGGAAAATATAAGATAAGACAACTAGTAGGCAGATGTGTTAACAACATTATACCAGAATGTTTTATTCCTTATTGTTAGTGGTTAATTTTGCAGCTATATCCTGTATCAATGGGTCTGGTGAGAAGAGCATCCTTCTCAGTGATCCACAATACATACAACAGGAACTCAACAGATTCCAATCAGAACTACTCAGAACTCCAAACTTGCTGAACTTCAAGTCAAGTACGACACCAAGATTGCAAATCTGTCCAATCTTCAGTTAAAATACGACGCCCAAGAAGCCACTCTTACTGAATTGCAGACCAAGTACGACGCCCAGAGTAAGACAGTGGCCGACTTTCAAATAAAAATTCAGAGTAAGTGACGGATGGTATTTACTCATTTTTACTCGTCGTTGATGACGTCATACCATTATCCGAAGACAACTGTTGACTACTCTTTGTACATCCTCAGGTTCTAAAGGAGCTGTTATTAAACGATGGGGTAGAAGTGATTGCCCGGCCAATATAACTACTAAAGTCTACTCAGGTAATATTGATATTTTTCGCAGGGAAATATGTTTTATGATATATATATATATGTTGTTTTTCACCCGACACCAATAAGAACACAACATTTAAAGTGAAAATATCATTTTGACGAGGAAATATTTTTTAAATGTCAAACCATCAATGTAATATTACGTGCATCCGTGCACGTTTTCATGTGCATTTGATTTTTTACGTTAATTTACTATGAAATTTGCACCCCATGTGTGGAACTTACATCACATGTAGTTAATGTAAAATAATTTAAGAGGAGTAAATGAGTATCGTTGCAGATTAAAATATATGTACTAGTGTCAGTAGCCCTAATCTAGACCTAGGATATAGGCGTAAAAAGATATACATAAAACATTCATTGGTTCTTGAAGGAAGCATCGGTGAAAAATATAAAAAATTCCTCATGAAATATCCTTTAGATCAGCTGTGTCATCCTTTATGTCTTCATCTGAAATTACTACCTTACAAATTTTATTTCATAAATATTGCGCATATTAATCATTCTATGTCGATTTGAGTAATTGACAAATTGTTTCCATGTTTATGTAAACTATCATAAGGGCCAAATTGATATAATCATTTAATGCAGCCGAATTGTTTTGTGGTTTATTAATGTGTAACCCTGGTCAATACTAGCCGCAATATATCGCTCGGCTAGAGAACACTTCTCTTTGGCTCGATCGGTTGAGCAACAGACTAGTAATCCAGATGTCCCGAGTTCGATCCCTCGCAAAGGCAGGTATTAAATTTATTGTAAATCCTGCACCCTGTTACATTGGGGCCCATGTATGGACTCGGGAATGATACTTCACGATACCTGCGAAGGAATCGTTGTGACCCCTGGAAACTCGAGGACGAGTTGATTCCTGGAGGGGGAGTATGTAACCCTGGTCAATACTAGCCGCAATATATCGCTCGGCTAGAGAGTAGTTCTTTTTAGCTTGATCAGTTGAGCGTCAGACAGAGGTCCTCAGTTCGATCTCTGGCAGAGGTAGGTATTGAATTTATTGTAAATCCTGCACCCTGTTACATTAATATTGTGTATCTTTGCAAAAGTGGGAACGTTTACCCATTTCTTACTGATATCTCACTGAAGCATACCACCATAGATACAGCCATACCCATACCACTTACATTCTTAACTCAATTGGCCTGTGCGAAGTTTCAAATGAAATTATAAATTTTATGATACGATGATACGAGCTCTAGATATTGATATCCATTTGAAAATCAATTATGAAAGGTTACTTGTTGTTTGTAGTATTTAAAGAATGCATTATCGGTAAAACTCTGCTCTCATTTTTGAAGAAAAACTGTTTTCATTCATTTTTTAAATAATCTACACATCACAGCATGCACAGAAAATACATGAGAGATAAATACCTTCAAAGCGGTAACTAATTTTGACCTACACGTCCAGCCAACTTCCATGCTGTTACCCACCATCTATCTCGCGAAACGTCATCGAATAACGTATGTAACGCCGATTTCGACTTCTATCTTACTGTCTGGTACATTACCTTTTTAATAATACAGCTTCCTGACTTGGGCACCCAGCAACATTTTCCTTCTGCAATCATAAAACCAAATCTTATCAAATCGCCCTGTACCGACCCACTCAGGTCGCTAGCCTGAGCTGCCATACTCGAAATATTGATGAATAATTCATTGATATTCATGAATAATTACTTACTTATTCATTATTCACGGATAAAATTCATGAATATTTTCATGCAATTCATGAACTTAAAACTTCATGAATATTTTAGGAAAAAATATTTCATGAACATCCATGAATCCTTTTATTCATGAATTCATGAACGTACATGAAACTCTTTTATTCATGAAATCATGAATATTCATGAACAACCAATTCATGAAAATTTGCTTCGAGGTTATGTAAAAGAATAATCCTCACTTGATTTTCCCTTTAATTTTATGCATGGTGTACTATTTATGAACTCTATTCTTTCTTATTTGCATACAAAATGTGTATTCTTTCAAATTATTTTTAATATTAGTAATACCTGTATACGGGTATTCTTTTCTATTAATCTTAAATACTCGCCGAATTAGCAATGATTTCTCTACCTTGTAATGTAGAGACTAAATCCCTGTAAGGCTTCATATGCGCGACCTTGTATCCTTGCAACAGTGATACATTGGATATATGATTTGACTATTCTTTACTTATTAAATAATGCAAACGCTACATTACATAGATATCCTTTCCTTTTCATTTATAATATTTAGGTACTACTGGCGGTTCTGACTATACCCACACTGGGGCGGCAGCAGAGTATGTGTGCATGCCTGACGTTCCTATCTGGGGACCACACAAGGATTTGGTGTACGGTACATGTGTTGGTTACATCTGCGGAGCTGAGTACGAGGGACCAATCGCTCTATTTGGTATGCCTAATTCTGCTGAGGATGTATCCTAGACTTGTTTACAATCTATATCTATCTAATCTAACTCTAATATATCAGAATGTGACTCCGGTCGTGTCGTCCAACTCTCACCTAAACTTGTTTACAATCTATATCTATCTAATCTAACTCTAATATATCAGAATGTGACTCCGGTGGTGTCGCCCAACTCTCACCTAGACTTGTTTACAATCTATATCTATCTAATCTAACTCTAATATATCAGAATGTGACTCCGGTCATGTCGTCCAACTCTCACCTAGACTTGTTTACAATCTATATCTATCTATTCTAACTCTAATATATCAGAATGTGACTCCGGTCGTGTCGTCCAACTCTCACCTAAACTTGTTTACAATCTATATCTATCTAATCTATATAAAATGACCGATATTTGCACAGATAGTATTGTGGACTGGTTAGGAAAAGGGCACACGTGTGGAACATGTGGAGCAGGGCACACGTGTGGAACATGTGGAGCAGGGCACACGTGTGGAACATGTGGAACTGTTGGTTCTATTCACATTGTACTTGTCGCTCGTTCTGGTGTTATTGAATTTAAATTTGCATTGCTATATACTGTAACGGCAGCAGTTAGTTGAAGTTTAAAGATTCCGAAACAAAAATTACAGTTCCCTTAAACACAATTAAGACTTGACCTTGCATAATGTATGTTTATAACAGTGAAGATTAATTTCGCTGTTTTGCTGTCTAGCGCAGCAATAGTCATTTAACGCGCGGTAGCAATACATAACAACTTGCGTTATGAAAATTAATATATGATTTGAGTTAATTTAATTGTTCAGAAGGTGATGATATGTGTAGTATCAAAGTAAACAATATAAATGTTTCGGCTCTTTAACATTATAAATCCTATTTCACTTTCCCAGTTTAAAATTAAAAGACGATTCGGAAACGCAGATGGCACTTTTTTCGGAAGGTCAAAAGAATGCACTAAGGCTACAAATACCGTATAGTAAGTACAGCAAATGATATTATGTTATATTATCTACAAAACCCTAATTTCCATGGCTCATTTTGATGGCTCGTTATACTGCTATTCGATTATTAAACCACAGAAAAATAAAATAGCCCCTAGATATAACCAATAATTGTCGCTACGTCAGTGTTTGTAATTCTCGAGGATAAAACCATAAAATCCACCAATACCTAGGCCATGTGTTCAGAATTTGAAATTATTTCGCTAATGGACATCGACGCACATCACCATTTCTGAATCCTTCCGTTAATACACCTGACATACGTGGCTCCTAAGGGGTCATATTAGGGTTACAATTAAATTGTCTTTTAGTTAATTTGTTAGGCGATGTAACGAACAGTTGGTAAGAAATTATTTATACTATGTGCATGGGGATTTTGTAATTTGCAAATCACTAAGCCTACGGTATATATGGCATGGAAATATTGTATATTGTCAATCACTAAGCCTACGGTATATATGGCATGGAAATATTGTATATTGTCAAATCAAGTGGAAAGCTGTAGACTGCTGATATACGATAACATTGATTATTGTAAATTTCTTTTCCAAACTGATTTTGGTAAAGGATGTGTTTTAGAATAATCATATCGGCATTCAATGACGTAGTTAAAATTGCTCCATCGCTGACAAATAGTAATTTTTCTCTATCAAAAACATGGGCAGAAGATTTAGTATTTTTCTTCTGATGCAAAAGTTACTTACTTTACACCATTACCACCACTGAAAAGTTTGAGCTTCTAATTTTACTTCAAGATAAAAATATCAAAAATAATTTATTGCATCCCGAAAAAATTCCGTGGCACTATGTCCTATATGGAATGAAGTACTGATTGCGCATTCGTCAAAAGCAAAATAAATTATTTTATATTATTGTTTGTGCTAATTAGACATATATATACAAAATTAAACACCAATTATTGTTCAAATAATGAGTATCGTGTATGCTCTGTCGGCGGTGGAGCATCTTTAAGCGTTTGCTTACTTTGAATTCTAATAATGGTATAATCATATAATGATATAGTTAATAATATGGAATTATCAATTTTCAAACTTAACAGAAATTGTCTTAATAATCAAACATTAACACTAAACACCAACACTAAAATGAAGGAAATTTGATTTTGAAACCTCATATTTCGTGTTAGTTTCAGGGGATGCACAGTACACTGTTTTTTTATAGCCTATTTATAGGTTTGGTTTTGATTGATCTAACGTCCTCTTCACAACCATCGTAATCTAAAACTGACATTGCAAGTAAAAAAGTATCTATTTAATATTTTGAAAATATAAAGTACCTGTAATTCAAAAATCGCTTATGAGACATTCCCTTTTGAGGACAGCCATTTTTGTTTTCTCTCTATCAGTACTTCGACGCGCTCACTGACCCTTATATAATCGATACACATGACACCTGCTTTACACAAAAAGCTGCAATTCTTCAAAATGGGGTCATAGCAATCGACGAAAATTAGTAAAGAGATCAAAAGGAATCGGATTAAGGTTTAAGACCCTGTTAAAGTTAAAAGGGTTAAATGTATGCCTTTGTAAATTCGATAACTTCCATACCAGCGCTCCTACTATCTGCTATAAACACTAGTAAACATAATGGTATGGTTATTTGGTGACAGAAATATGTACTGAACCCATTGGACTTGCAAATCTGAAATGTACAATTCTTGGCATATTTTGTCAAAATTTACAAACTACACAACAATCTACGAGTCACCAGTAATATCTAAGGTTAGGACCGGTGCATAGACACTTTTTAGTAACTAAGTTATGTTCAAGTACACCTAAGACGTGATACATAGGCATACAAAAATATCACTAGTTTAAACAGTGTTTTAAACCTTGACGATTGTGTGAAGATAATTTAACAACATAAATGACAACAACAACAAAAATGTTATAGCAAAAGTAATGCAAACAATGATTTATATAAATAGCATAGTGAAAACATGACCATTTTCAAGAAAGAAAAACAATAATCGAAGCAACATCGCCACTATAATGAAAATGGAATAACCCGAAGGTCTTGATCGCGCTGAACTTCAGACCAAAATGTCCTATTTTGTTTCTAATTGCCCAAGTGCACCTGTTGCCTCCTTTCACCATATTGACAAGACAGGGACAAAAGAAACGCCCATAGCGGGAAATAGCTTCTCGAGTATGTAAATATGGACAGCCTAATAAGTAGAAGTATATGTTTTATACCAAAAGCATGCTTATCAAGTTGAATTATACAAGAATGATGTATATTTTACCGTTGTTGGATAAAATCTTGGCTACCGTCAATTCTACTTAATACTGATGTGTTAATTATTTCCTTCTTTCAGCCTCTGGCTTTTCCGTTCACTGTATAACAGGTTTTGTCTCCTCTTTCCGCTCTGCATTGCTCCTGGTCCGAGAGCAGTCATTTCAAATCTGATCGCGGCACTGATTAGAGAGCCATTGTCGTTTATAACAATTAGATGTAACAGGGAACAACCGACATTGTGAAAGTCGTGGATATTTCCTGCTGGTTTATATAGAGACTACAGAACCAAAACAAATCCCATAGACGACAAAGGTAATGTTTGCCACTGTCCGGGTAAAATCCATTTTCAAGCCTGGTCATCCATCACTATTTTTGAAAATCATATTACAAGCATGTAATTAAAAAATTAAGAATGTACATTTTTGCTAAATTTTTAAGTGGGGTTTGCCATCTTGTGTTGAAGATTTTATTAAATTCCAATATCGATTACCTCCACTTGTCAGAAACACACATGAAAGAATTTTATTATCTTTTCGCTTGCATATTTCACATCTATATGTACATGTATTGTCCAACCATCTTTTGTAATATTACATGTACGGGAATTCTAGTGTAGTATCGACCTCAATCATATATATAAATATATATATATAAATATATGTATTTATGTTAAAGTAGCTAAGTTACAAAGTGAACCGAACCGCCAACAATCTATTTTAGGAACCGTTATTTTGTTAGTTGTACTAGACCTGGAGTTCTCTGTAATAAATGACTGTTAAAAGTTTATGGAATCAATAGACTGAATCGCAGAACCAAATCATTTCCCTATATACGATATGTAAGCGTGTGCCACTGTTCAGGTTAAATGGAATTTTCAACTCTGGTCACCTCTCACTAATTTTGAAGAATGGCATCTCGCATACCTGTGGATACATGTAAAAAAAAAATAATATCTACCATCTTGCTAAACTTTTATGTGGGAGGTGCCATCCTTTGTTGAATTCCGCACCAAAATTGACCAAAATATTCATGAAATTCCAATATTGGTTACCTCCACATGTCAGAAACACCCTTGACATAATTTTAGAATTCCTTTACATATTTTACATCTACATGTATTGCCCAACCCACACATTAAACATTTGAAACTGATGCGCCCTGAATATCCAATCAGCAGGCTCCGAAACATTTACCTCTGTATGAAATATTGTGCCCAAGATGATTTCCAGGACTCTAGTTTTGGTTTGATTCTGCGGTCCCCATAATACTTTGAAATTATCTTTCGGCCTGTAATTTTTGATCTTAACATCTAGAAGTGAGTTTGTAAGTAAGACACCATTCCTGCTGATTTAGCGCCACAATGAAGTCATGGTGTTCCGACCGCAAACAGAGCGTCGACAGGTCCTGCTCTTCTGCCAACGACTACATCCTGTAAGAGCGCGATTTTTATGCAAATCGATACATCATCACCGGCCTGTTCAGCGAGGAAATGACCGGACACTTGACGGTATGTGTTACGTATGGGAGAAGAATACAAAAGGATGAGTAATTTCCGGATTTATGATATAAAACTTCTCTGTATGTTACATAACACTCAAGTTTCTATCGGAACCGCAAATACATTGACAAGCAAGATGTATCAGAACTCGTTTTCGTTCCAGAATAATTCTATAAAGTAAAAGAAATCGTTGATATAAAAATCGAATAATAAAATATAGAAAGAAAATGTTATATTTATTTCCTAGTGATACAGCTGTATTTTAATAATAGCAACAAACACATAAAAACAACATTTGTCTTGCTAATGTCCCATCGACAACACGTTCCATTCAAAGACGACTTCCCTTGTGGTTTAATAAGTGGTTGAAGTAAATGATAGCGTTTGATTTGTACCTGTTGTATCAACATTGCATGATGTTAAAAGGCGATTTAATTTAAGATCGCTCATTTTCTCTCTGTCTTAACCGATTCTCCACTTCACAACATCTCCTTTGAAACTGCTTTACGTTTAACACATATTTGAGTGTTCTCCGCTGAGAGAAGAGTTTTAAGTTCTGTCCCCAATCGAGATAACGTAATCTATAAAAGCGATGTTTCTGTTCCTGCTTAACGTTCGCCATAAATGAAGTGAAACGACTAGTTTGCCTATGTCTGGTTTGGGTCGTTTGCGGTTTAACGTCTTATTAACATCCAGGGCAATTTAAGGACGGACTCCCATGTGCGATAACGGGTTAGCCTGCCAGTCATAAGGCTTTGCGTTAAAAGCAGTTGAAACAGCAGTTGAAACTACCCCATTTCGAGACTCTTGTGTGTCTCAGCCAGACGACAGAATCTAGAACAATTCTCATATGACTTAATGCTCATTTCATGGACAAAGCTGGGGCATTGAGAAGGTAGAAGATAGGACAATGAAAGTCAGTAAGGAAAAAGAAAAATTAAAGGTAATATCCCAAGTTATGTCACCTTTTACGATCATTACAATGAAGCAAAGTAGGTACAATTTTAATGACATATCTGTATGACAGACGAAAATACATACCACACTCTCCCAAAACGTACTAAGCAAGCCCCACATGCAACGCAGGCATACGTACCGTCCTTACATTCCAGCAGATATAAGAAGGACATAGCGCCTTATCAACCTACCATTATGGAGGACTAATATATGTTTGTGTTGAATATTTCTAATCATTTCTTTATGTTTGATATTTTCTTTCATGTATCATGATTATTTCCCCTTATGGAATTCTCCACTTGGAGGTAGTCAATTTAGTTCGTTATGTTGCCGTATTCAAGTATGGGGCGTTGTTTGTGAAGCCACAAACATAATCACTTACAACGTTAGAAACTATAGTTTATACAATGATATCTTGACTTAACTAGTGGATAGAGTTTTATAATGATATCATTTTCAGACATACACGTAAAGCACTAACAACACACCAAACTAATGAATACTGGTGAATAGTCGTCCAACTCCAGGAGTAACTTCATGAGTACCTGTTTAACTGTTTGTTTCTCTGAATGAATATTATCAGGATTCCCCTAATATGTGTATGTCAACGTGTGTATTTGTGTCTTTCCTATGAATGGACTCGTCATTGTAAGTCTATAATAAAAGTGTATACAATGTAAAAATTTACTAGTAATACATATGTACGTTTAAATAATACTGATGGGTCATTAACCCAAAGTCAATAAAAGAATTGAGAAATCTAAGAGTTCACCAGGTGCATAAATTTTCTCTTTTAATATGTATTAATATGTTACTTCTAGTCTGACTTGGATGAAAACCACTGTTCAGGTGGATATTTAAACAATATGGCGGCCATGGGAGAGGCGGTGTCAATAGAACAGAAAACACAAAAACCCAAAGCTAATAGACTTTATAAACGATAAAGTGATTTAGCTTTTCAGATACAATCATTGCCCATTTATTGTTTGGTTGATTTTGATATCCAATGTTTAGCTTCATGATAAACTTAGTAATGTCTTGTAATAACAGTGTAGTATGGGAAGAAGGTTAAAAATGGTCTAACTACCATATGCATTCTTATTTTTCAGAATAAAAGTAATCGTGTTCACAAGTTCCAATAATAATCATTACTTCAAAAGGCAATAACTCCGTAGTTGACGATGGAATAAAAAGCATTAAAAAGTAGCTCATCCTTTTGAATATATAAAATAGTAAATGACGAGGATACAACTGTGTAACAGGTGGTTATGTTTGTCCAAACGTGTTAACAATACTGATTTTACAGCGTTTTGTGGGCGATCTACCGCCTACCGCTTTATAATCAAAATATTCCGCTTTCCGCAAAACATCGTTTTCTTTTTTCTTCTGATCTTCCAATTTCCAATTGTAGCTTGGGGTCGCCTGTCATTTTCATTTGTCTGTTACTGTTAACTAATAGCAAATAAAACTCCAATATATATACACATAATTATATCTCGCAACATTTAGTTAACATTATTGATGAGTGTTTTTCTAAGGTAGTGTATAATTTCGTATAAATACCTTAGGTCATTAGTTTTACGTGTTTTATATCATCTTTATTGTTTTCGTTTATAATCATCCAGCCACAAACAAACAATAACAGAGAATTGACAGGCAATCAGTGAAGTACATATGTATAATACACTCCGTAATATATCAGTTTCGCCGAAAGGTCACTGGCCACTTAGAACCAAAGGTGCAAAGACAAGTGGTAACACTACCTATATAGCTACCGTCCATATTGGTATGCGTATATTTTTACGGCGTCTAGTAATCTTTTCATACTTGACTTTTTAAGAGTTGTTCTCTATACACTTTAGAATTAAGTACATAAGTACGGATACCACACGTAAACTAAACAACAGGAACTTAGATATTGTATCAGAATGTTCAAAGTTATTTACACCCGATAAGTGATGAATTTCTCCAAACACTCATACCTTCAAAAATATTCAATGCCGTGTACTCGTTGACCCCCATTTCCCCGCCCCCTGGGAGTGTGCACTTGGCATCATCTATTGACATAACAACCTGCCCCTTCCTCTCTCCAGGGACCCCTGGGGGGACCACATACTTTATAGATATCACTCAGTGACATACACACGGTACGCTCCCCGCAACCCTAGCCAATAAACAGTGATATACCAGCCAAGTTTATCCGTAAACACATTAGCCTTGTTAAAACACGTGTTCAATATTATTGTAATTGCAACAGAGATGTATGCATCACTTCCGCAAAGCGAACCTCGAGACAGATCGTCTTCATGGACTGTACGGGTTAGTATTAGAGGTAGAAGTAGTGGTATCACGTACTATTTAAATGCTTTCTTCATCGTTTTTCAAGCAAGTTAGCGTTCTTGTATAAAACATTTGGTCAATCATCAGGTACAATCGGACGTAGCACAGATTTATTTGAATAACATACATAATTATCTTAATAATCAATAACTGTCAGAGAAAAGAAAAGTAGTTAAAAAGTCAAGTGGCGTAGTGATACTTACGAGTAATGGTGTTACAAGGCATTGTCGCGAGGCACGTATCACAGCGATGTTTAAAATCGATCCGCCACAATATATACATGGACACCAGCATGTGAGATACGTTAGCCATTTTAACAATTCGAGATTTCTGCTATAGGACAGCACCACGAAAGTTTTGATGTGATATCCAGGCTATTACTGCTATCGGATTACTTAATTTGTTGTGAAGTTGAGAATATTTCATCCATACACGGATTATTTGTGTGACGTGTCCAGTTTGTATCCTTTGAAATCTTTTAAAATTTCTTAATGATAATTCATTTTCTTTTCCTTGTTTTCTATTGTAGATATATTGAATATAATTGTATTTACAAACAGTTTGAACTGATTACGTTTTCGATCTTTAAGCATAATATGTTTTTTTTGTTTTTTTGTTTTTTTGTTTTATCTTTTGAGAACGTTTATAGATTTAAATGAAATGCAAAGAAATTTCAAAGAAACTGCATTTGTATGCTATGACGTTGATGTAAAATTTCCTCTTACAATGATACAATGATGTATATTCTGAGGGAATAATCTTAATACAATTTATGCTAAATGTTATCAAACATGTCAATATAACAGCTATGTCAGGTTATTAGACTCCATGAAAATAATAACACTTTTTTATAATGGTAATTTGCTCACAATGATAATCAAACGGCCAATGTCATCTATTTTTCAGAAATTATCCGGTCAAAGTAAAATTGCTGAACGAAATTGTGACTCAAATTTTGGGCCTATTCTTTCATGGTGCATAATGAGAAGGTATTCAGTACAATTTGCAGTAAGAATGGGACCGAAATTAGATTCGCAAATTCACTCAGCACATTTTACTTTGACAGGATAATCTACTTTGAAGAAAACAATAATTTGTTAGATAAAAAAGTTTCCCCATTAATATAGAATGTTGTTGTCTTTGTAACGTACATATATTTCAAGGGCAATGGTACCAGAATAAAGCATGTCACGAATTCTGTCCACTACAATATAGCGCTTAACATTGCAGAACGAAAACGAAAGTACTTGTAAGTTAAGGAGTAGCCTTTAAACCGACATTTAAGAGAGCCATTGAATCACGAGGTTTGTCGTTTGTTTACCATGCCAAACACAATGTTTACTTATCATGTTTTCCTTGATTTACATACAGATTAAATTTGCTGGATTGTCGTTCAGAAGCCAGATCCCGGAATCATCAGAAATGTGCGTTTCTATGGACAAAAATGAGAGCGCGTGGTCCCAGGCGCGTGCGGATTTGGTTGGATAGGAGTTTCTGGAGTGTTAACTTTGTCCACACACCATTTAATCAATAAACTCATATACATGAATGGGGATAAATTATAAAACTGGAAATATATAATTCTGCTTGCTTATTTAGCAGATATATTTTGCACAACTTGTAGCTGATTACAAGGGATTTAGATACTTATATTTTCGGTTTCATAACACGTAGCAAAGTGACCACAGCTATGTTAACTGTACCAAGAGGAATCATAATGGAGACATCAGTGTGTTAGTGTCATTCATTAATGCCTTATACAATGCTTTTTATTGTAGACAGAACATGATTCGCTAAAGGATAAAGTTGCTCGTGTTTTGGTTTGCAACATGTCGAAAAATGGAGAGGTTGTCGTATCCATTGACACGTGCTTAGATTGTTTTGAGGTTTTTGAAACGCCAATGGGTACGACGGTGTTTCCAGCGAATTTCGGGAACGTTTCCGGTCGACAAAGCAACCTGAGCCTTCCGTTTGGACCAGTAATTCATTCCAGTTCTCCAGCAATATTAATTGCTCTCTCTTTCCTGTTTTTTCTAATAGGGATAACCGGGATATGCGGAAACGCATTAGTAGTGTGTGCTGTTGTTCTCAATAGAAAAATGCGGACATCGATGACGAATTTATTGATAACTAATTTAGCGTTTGCGGATCTCGTCATTATGATCTTAGGAATTCCGGAAACTGTCCAATTCATGAGGAACCAAGGTTGGACGTTGCAAGCAGTCAGTTGTAAAATTAACCGTTACGTCATGGTGGCCGCTTTATACGGGTCTGTCCTGACGTTGATGGCACTCTGTGTTGAAAGGTAAGTACCTCTTTACATACTGAATAATTGTTAAATTTCGCGTATGTAAAATCGCGATCTACTGTTTGAGACTTTTTCGCGGAGAATTTTCGCGTATCACCCTGCAGTATTTTGATGTGTCATTTATGATGTGACAGTATGCGTTTTGTAAATATATGGGTTTTGAAAACTACCGCGTCTGTATTTAATCGTGAAGTTGATGGTATCCGCGAATATAGTGAAATTAAAAATCCTACGAATATAAGCTACTCTATAGTACTGCGATATACATGTTTTGCGTTATTTTGCATTCACTTGGATACTACTTCGGTGCTATACTATGAGTCTATGACACTGCGCATCAGTGCGAGTCAGAGGCCTGTCCTCTGGCCGAGACTTACCATAGTCTACTAAGAAAGAGAAGTTTCTACTACTGCGTAGCGCTCAGATCCAACAAACTACCTGTAGATATTCAGTAATAACCAAGAACATCATAGATTGCATTACAACGGGATTTTACAATACAACGTCGAGTAAGATTGTAATTTATTGGTTGATAAAACTCATGTCATATTAACAGTTGAGGTCGCCTTGTTTTTATGGGATGTGTTGCGTGTATATTGTGCGTGCATATTCTGTGATACTGTATAATGTTTATAGTGCTATCAAACTGAAGCATGCATCAAGACAAACCGAACAAGCACACTCCACTCTGTCACATTATACTGACAAGGAGAAAACCAGTCAGGCTCTTAATTCTGAGTGGTGCTAAGCAGGGGAAGAAATTATCACTTTTATAGACTTTGGTGTCTCGGCAATAATTTTCATCACAGGGGCGATCGCTCAACTCATGGTAAAAACGTGACGATGTCAAGGGGGTCATTACATGAAAGAAGACGAAAGTGACTGATCGTCCTCTCCTTAATTACAATCACTTCAATGCTTCTGAAATCCACAGCCACAATCACATTTATAATCATATTTCAACCATCACAATCACATGTCTAGTCATATTTCAACCATCACAATCACATTTATAGTCATATTTCAACCATCACAATCACATGTATAGTCATATTTCAACCATCACAATCACATGTATAGTCATATTTTAACCATCACAATCACATGTATAGTCATATTTCAAATATCACAATTACATGTATAGTCATATTTCAACCATCACAATCACGTGTATAGTCATATTTCAACAATCGCAATCACATGTATAGTCATATTTCAACCATCACAATCACATGTATAGTCATATTTTAACCATCACAATCACATTTATAGTCATATTTCAAATATCACAATTACATGTATAGTCATATTTCAACCATCACAATCACATGTATAGTCATATTTCAACCATCACAATTACATGTATAGTCATATTTCAACCATCACAATCATTTCCTTTCATATTATTTGCCTATTAAAGACTGCTAATTCGGACAGAATAAAAAATATTTGATCATCTAATATTAAACGAAACAATTATGATTATTCTGCGGATATGCTAGATTTTCTTGTACATATATGTAAGTAAATAGTCACGATTTGCATACGACTTCCACCGTTTCAAAAACAAACACTGTGATGTATAAAGACAATCGGAACTCCTCTGGTGTAACTGTGGTAACTTGACCTCAGATATGACACAAGGAATCCGTTTTGAAACTAAGGGACTACTTTCATAACAACTGGTTGCCACCGAGGACAAAACCTCTCGAAAAGTGTCAGTTCTTCGATGCTGTGTGTTATCCGCCTCGAAGGAGAAGGAAATGTTTCATTCAATTTCTTGAAATACGACTATAGAACTTCAACTTTTCAAAAACTATTAGTTAGGGCATAATTAGGTTTTCCAGCGACGAAAATGTTTGCTTTTCTTACGCCTATCACATCTGAGGTAATGTTATACATGTATATCCGACGAGTTCCGATTGGTATAAAGTGGAGAACAGTGTATTAAACAATGGTCATGACGTTATATTTTGTAACCCCAGGTCAACAAAATATAAGTCTGTGAGCCGTTGATAGAGGTGAGTGTGGAGACCGCAATGAACCCTGGGCTATATCGCACTTTAGCAACTATTGTCATGAAGTATTCATGTGAAGGTTTGAGATCGTACACTGTCGGGATATATGGAGGTTCAGTGATGTTTGTAACCATTTAATTATGTTTGAAATTATCACATTGTAATTGAATCAATTGGCTTTTATCTATAAATGGATATACTAATTGTTTTCGCATATCTCTATGTCTTCTTTGACAGAATGGCAGTTATCCTCTTTGATACGTTTTATATTCTAACGTGTCGAATGGAATCAATATTAACTGTACATTGTATGCGTACTTTTTGTAGAGAAATATGGATTATATTCAGTTTGCTAATGCTAACTTCCTTTTGGGCTACTACATGTTGTGATTTCCATTTCAAAATAAGTTTTCGAAGATTAACATGCGTGGATTTAAAAATTTAATGGGAATGCCCATTAATACAAGTGATGTATGTCGATATCAATTCGCGGAGATGTATTTTCGGGATTTTATTAGGATCGCAAATTTCGCGAAAATAAATCGGACATAAAAATGTCGATCTGCAGTATATATATAAATATATTATCATAAAATGTTTGAACCTGATATCGACTGGTGTGAAAAGGCCAAGGCTGTTTCCTCGCTAACTGCAAAAATATAGGGGCATATATCTTTATCTTTAATTAGTAATTTTCAACATTATATTGTTAGGAATATATTGAAGGAATCATTTTCCCAAAACCACCAATGTTACCTATATGATATTGATTGAAATACAGGTAAATCACAGGTGACTTGACAGGTGAAAAAAAGACCGCTCATAAATATGAAAGAATACATAATTGCCTACCAATTGTTGATAAATATGTTGGCGTTCAGAGATCACCCCTTTTGCATACGATTACACAATATTTTTTAACCCTTGCCATCGTTAAATTATATTTGAGAACCGCGATCACAAAAGAAGAGTCTGTCAAATAAAATATTACGATCCTGATTTCCATACTACAAATAACATTTTCACTTTTTCGTGTTAATATTGTCAGTATTTTAAACAGTTAAAACTGAAATGTACATACGAAATTGTTAAAGGGTATTTTTTCCCTATTCATAATTTAAGAAACAGTTCTGCCTTGAAAATGAGAAAAACAGGGAAACAAATTTAAAATTGGACAATCACACCACGAAGAATGGTTCGTATTTTATCATTATCTTAAATTTAATTATGGTTCAGCTTAAATTGAAACATTCACAATTACACAGGTGTTCTGATATCATGTATTGTATTTGTATCAACATTTTGATTTTTTTCCTGAGGATTTTGAAACAAAATATATGGCCAGTGCTTCATCCATACATTGCTTCGGTAGATCAAATGAATTCGCTGAAATGCTTTAATCATCCATACATCTATGCGATTCCCATGTGTGACAAGAAACGAAGGCATTATTTCTCATTTGCATATCTAGGTAAAAATGAATATTTAAACCGGAAGCACGAGACCGGAAGAACACTCTTCATTAGACACTTTGAGTATTTGACCAATCATGGTGACCGTCATATTTCGCTGAAAGTGCGTATTGAGTTATTCCAGTCTATATCATTCAATGTGTTGCTGCTATTGATAAAACCCTTATTCATTTCCTCCTCAGTGTAAGTATTGCTGTCGGTTTGCTGATACATCAATAACATGTCTGGCAGTAGGAGGGGATGGCCGTGTGGGTGGGTAGTTCATATAACATATAACATAGATGATGTATATCCACGATCCCTCCACCTTGGGATCGTAAGTTCGAATCCCATGTAGGAGAGTTGTGTCGAGTTGTGTCATGTACTGACTACTATTATTAGAATTGCCACGTGGGGCAGTTGCCAGGTACTAACCGCTGTTCGGCGGTTTTTCTCCTGGTACTCCGGGTTTTCTCCATTAACAAACCTGGCATGTCCTTACATGAAACTGGCTGTCAATGGGACATTAATATTAGACCAATCAAACAATTATTTATAGCATATACCTCAATGTAGGCCTGTGCTCTCGGGTTCAATCGATACAACTGTAGCAGGTTATATATATATAATGGTAATTCCCTGTCAGATAAGAAAGTCCCTTGGAGACATATATCACAGTCTTGTTATCAGTTAAATCGTATTTCAAATTCCAAAGGTCAGTGTCCAATACTGCAACTAGTAAAATCATACACATTGAGACCGTTTGTTGAATTGCCAGACAGACGAATTGAATTAGAAATCCATTCCGAGTATGTAATTTCATAGCCTACTCGGAGGTGACTAGTAATTGAAAAATATGACTAGCATACTGAACATATGAAATGGCGGATATATGAAACGTGGGACTTTGTGGTGTCTCTATTCGCATTCTGATTATAAAACTAAAATAAAAGACACCCCTTAACGGCATTCAGATTTGATGAATCGCATTTGTCTTCCATAAACTATTTTGTCACATGTAGTTTTAAACCAGGTTCAAGCCAAATGACAAGTTATTGTGATTGCAGTAAGGCTATGAACATGTAATCTTCACATTTCTGTCCTGATATGAATTGTGAAACAAACGCAATCGGCACGTGGAACTGTATTTTACCAGTATATGAACGTTTAATATTTCACTTGCCTAGTAAATTGCGTATTTTTCCGAATCTGCAAGTCGTTCAGATGTCGGTAAATATTATCAAAATGTTGTTTCTTTATGTTTACACGTAGCCTGTTATTAAGCCTATCAATTCTAATCGATGTGTCTGGTTTACGCTTTATATGGGGGTCGGCAGGTGTGATCGTATCCAAGCAGAGTTAAACAAAATGGCGACTGCACTTCCTTAGAAACGCAGAGATTATCTGAAAAAAGAATTAAAAAAACAGCACTTTTAAAAAAATAATTTTAATCTCAAATGCATACTTTTTAACTTGCATTATCAACTTTAACTGACTTTTAACCATTTCTTTTCAGTCAATCTGCTTATAATAATAGTGAGTTTATTATTGTTTTTTATATGTTTTTAGTTGACTGAACGTATTGTTAAATGATCGGTTTAGTTTAAGTTTTAATTTCATCGATACAGGTGTAGTTTAGTACAATAAATGTGAAGACAGACATGTTGATAAATGCTTTCCTTGTTTCACCGCTATCAGACTTAACAGAATGTCAGTTCAGTTGGTTTGCCAAAGCTTTCAATAATGTAATCTTCATTTATGACAAAGAATGTTATCTTTACTCTACGAAGAAAACGTTCTTGTCCCGAACTGAAGACGTCGTATATTTCTAAAAAAATAACATGACATTTATGGAAATCAACAAATAAACGATTCAGTACAGTTATAACTCGAAGCAATGGTGTCTCGTAAATAGAGAATAATTCCCACTGGTTGATAGGTGAAATCAATATAGCTTAATCCACCCTATAAATGCATCTGCATTCATCAGCAATGCCAGTCGAAGGCGACATTGACAGATCCTCCCTTCGTTAGACAAACCGAAGATATGTACACGGTGCAATGCAGTATCATCGGTTTACTAACAATGAGGATTGGAAACTATAAAGTCAACGCAATCCAGGAACTTTAAATTCATTGTTTTGGCCATCCCCGATATTCCAAGAGATAAAAAAATTGTTTGTACAGTAAGCAATTATAAAATGGGTTGACTATTGATGACTATTTTCTGCATAAGTTGTTAAATTGAATCCATGCTGATCACCTTTGTTTTGCATTAAGTTAAATGTACAGTGTATTTAGCCGGATAAACGATAAAATGGTTTGACAGATTCATGATAATCAAGAAAATAGTTAGACCATTTCGATATTTGTTAGACCAGTTCGCAAAAACTTTAATCTATTTAGCCATTTTCTGTAATACTAAGATAATTCCCTTTCGTTCTAATTCAGTTTCTCCTTTCTACATAGCAATTTGTAGGCAGGAATCGCTCAATTACATCAGTTTACTCATCATTGATATTCCAGGAGTTAGTATTACTATCGTTGTAACCACCCCTGAGATATTTTTTGGTAAATCAGAAGCTAGTTTAGGAGACAACGAATGACTAATCACAGGGCCTCGTATACTTCAATTCAATAATACACATAATGTGACGCCCAGCTTCAAAGCCACAGAATCAACAACAAGATAACATTATTCGATTCATTGGATGTATGTCAAAAGATCAAACGGCGAAGAATCATGATTGTTGCTATGACATATTTCAGGGGTGGATAATACAATAGTAGCACTAACCCCTGGAATATCGAGGATGCAGATAACCTTGCTTAAATAGAAAATTACTTTATACCTTACTGTAAGCGTCTAAATGACATAAAATTGTAAGACGATTTGTGTGCAACACAGGTCTGTATTCCAGAGCCTTAAGTTTTGGGCCTAGAAGCTGGATTTGGAAATATCGTAGGATCAATTTAGCATGATAATAGTTCGATAAGATCAGTGTCAGTTTGTGGTACTGTAAACTTTCATTCGCGTCCAATTTTCTTTCGTGAATTTCGCGATCCAAGTAAATTCGAAAAAGTTTATGTCCGCGAATTAATATCTACATCATCTGTATTGTTGGAATTATCATGCAAAATATTAATAAATACATGTAGATCATGTCACCATAATTCGGTTTAAATATGATTCTCATCACAAACTTATTATTCAATAGCATGCATCATAACTCTTCCTTTCCTGTTAATATCTTTAGACAATTTCATTAGATTGGGATTTAGTTATTTCAAGACAATTGCATTTAATATTACGAGATATGCTATAAGGAGTGTCTACTTTCCTTATGACAGAGTCCTTTGTGCGCAGAAACAGAACACAAATCAGTGTATTTACTCGTTCTAATTCCTTTTGCGATTATCTCGAGCCTATCTAAATGTTATTTTCATTATCCAACTAACCGGGGTTCATAAGCGAGAGTGTATGAATGCATAATACACCTAAAAGCCACAGGGACTTGTAACGTAGGTTGTGAGAAACTCTGCTGTGTATACATGTGTACTATATATACTATATAAAAGGACAAGGTCCTTTTATATAGTATATAGTATGTGTACTATATATACTATATAAAAGGACAAGGTCCTTTTATATAGTATATAGTACACATGTATACACAGCAGACTTTCTCTCAACCTACGTTACAAGTCCCTGTGATAAAAGCCACGGAGATCTCGCTAGATGCGAAATTGTCAAAAACACTCGTCTTTCTATACTAACTATAGCGATATAAGGCACTTGTATTTTTTTCTTGTGCAAATATACAAGTTACCGCTGAAATTTCTAGGAGACAGGAGTTCTTTTCACATTTGATTTCATGGTGTGCAAATATATATTTTAAACAACCGTCTGTGCTATTACCGATGATATTAATAAACTGTATCACATCATTCCAATTCCAACTATTATATTGTCATATATGAAATGGATTAACTGCACCGATGCATTGGTGGAAATCGTCAGTTCACTAGATACGATAACCCATATCGCATGGAGCATCTGTAAACTATCGGAGTTTTTGTTATGTTGTCATCGTTAGAATAGGACGAGATAAAACAAGTTAATCATTTTTATTGTTCGCTGTATACAGTACAAAACAGATACATTTCCGGAGCATTTATCAATTTTATGTTGCGTTGTAAAAGGTAGTTAGAATTCTTAGACGAGGATCTTGAACGATTAAATCCATACCAGGGTTGATTAAGCCCTGATCAAAGATGTTTTTCTTATAAATGTAGTCTTAAACTTCATGTTTGGTTTCTGTATCATCCTTTTTCATGTCCCTAAAGATTTACCAAATTAAAGGTTACATAATAGCACCAATAACAATTACTTGTTGCTGTGTGGAAAGCAATACATCTCAGTTTTTACTAAACAATTCTCGAGAATTATTTATTTGCATGATTTTAAGCTTTACTTATGTTTTAATTACTTTTTAATTTGTATTCATTTATAATAATGATATTTGTTTAATTCAGTTTGCACTAATTCCATTTTATAGAGCTAAAATGGTGAAAAAGTACAAAACTATAGGCACAATAAAAATATTCACTTAAAATGGGAACAGATTAAAATGTCACCGAACAAACAGTGCTATCATTGAATGCACGTGCACTATCTTGACCTAATTACCGCGTAGTAGACGCTTGTATGATGCGCTGAAATAAATTGTTTTCCGCTTCAAATTTCACACTATTAATGTTTGCCAAAAAGTATATGTTGGGTTCTTCGGGATATTCCCTCGTGTATTCGAAACGGAATCCTGCTAATTATCAACTCTCTTGACATTATCAAAATGCTTTATCGCAAAGAAATTTCTTAGAAGCTTGTAGCCTTTACTCCCGAGGGCAATGCAACAGCGTTTGAATAGAAGCAAATCAATGTACCACATTTATCTTTCCGTTTTGTATAAAACGTTGTTAAATTACAATGCTAATTAGAACGCCATTAGTCCTTATCAAAATGCGGCCGTGATAATACAGAGAAAATGAAACTACGAGATTCACATGAAAAATATTCTGTCACACTCCAGGGGCTTCTTAGCACTTTATATGTGTTACATCATTGCCGCAACAAGATGTGTCACCATTATTCCTGAACTGACTGTTTAAAAAAAATTGAAATTGAAAATAAAAAACAATCAACGCTTTCAGAACATTAATTAGACAGGCAATTATACGTTTAATTTTAAAGAAAACCCTTTGAACACTTATAAGTTTGGTCGCCCAATGATATCAATTAAAACCAAATCTTAGTGACTGGAGCATTGCTTCGGGCAACTCAAATGTAGCAAATCATATATGATTTCGTTAGAATAATGATCGTCAATACTCTTTAGATTAATTAAAACATATTGTAAAACGGGACTCTAATGATGAAACATCTTTGACATGCAAACACGATACTAACAAGATTAAAAAAAAAAAAAAAAAAAACCCACACATAGCAATTACGAGTAAGTGAGAAAACACTATAAGAAGGGCAAGAACTACACGATTATACAAGGATATACATCAAAAATATACAACATCCTTCCAAAACATACAGACGTTCACACACCGCACGCAGCATATATACATGTACCGCAGCCTGCCAAAACATACAGACGTTCACACACCGCACGCAGCATATATACATGTACCGCAGCCTGCCAAAACATACAGACGTTCACACACCGCACGCAGCATATATACATGTACCGCAGCCTGCCAAAACATACAGACGTTCACACACCGCACGCAGCATATATACATGTACCGCAGCCTGCCAAAACATACAGACGTTCACACACCGCACGCAGCATATATACATGTACCGCAGCCTGCCAAAACATACAGACGTTCACACACCGCACGCAGCATATATACATGTACCGCAGCCTGCCAAAACATACAGACGTTCACACACCGCACGCAGCATATATACATGTACCGCAGCCTGCCAAAACATACAGACGTTCACACACCGCACGCAGCATATATACATGTACCGCAGCCTGCCAAAACATACAGACGTTCACACACCGCACGCAGCATATATACATGTACCGCAGCCTGCCAAAACATACAGACGTTCACACACCGCACGCAGCATATATACATGTACCGCAGCCTGCCAAAACATACAGACGTTCACACACCGCACGCAGCATATATACATGTACCGCAGCCTGCCAAAACATACAGACGTTCACACACCGCACGCAGCATATATACATGTACCGCAGCCTGCCAAAACATACAGACGTTCACACACCGCACGCAGCATATATACATGTACCGCAGCCTGCCAAAACATACAGACGTTCACACACCGCACGCAGCATATATACATGTACCGCAGCCTGCCAAAACATACAGACGTTCACACACCGCACGCAGCATATATACATGTACCGCAGCCTCCCAAAACATACAGACGTCCACACACCGCACGCAGCATATATACATGTACCGCAGCCTGCCAAAACATACAGACGTTCACACACCGCACGCAGCATATATACATGTACTTCAGCCTCCCAAAACATACAGACGTCCACACACCGCACGCAGCATATATACATGTACTTCAGCCTCCCAAAACATACAGACGTTCACACACCGCACGCAGCATATATACATGTACTTCAGTCTCCCAAAACATACAGACGTTCACACACCGCACGCAGCACATATACATGTACTTCAGTCTCCCAAAAAATACAGACGTCCACACACCGCACGCAGCATATATACATGTACTTCAGCCTCCCAAAACATACTGACGTCCATACATGTACACCGCACGCAGCATATATACATGTACCGCAGCCTACAAAAACATACAGACGTTCACACACCGCAAGCAGTGTATACATGTATCACAGCCTATATACAGGCACCGTAGCCCCCCTCCCATCCCCCCAGCAAATTGCACACATTGGAGACCATCACAAAATAACCCATGTTATTAATGAAGCATTGATGTCCCTATTTTTTAACTTTATCGGGTTATGAAAGAAATTTTGTTTGCAAACTGTTTGAATTCGCGTAGCGGTAGCGGATTCTCACAAAAGTTTGCAAACAAAATTTATTTCATAACCCGATGAAGTTAAAAAAGTTACATCTATGCATATAATTAATGTTTCAGACTATTTGATGAATTATATACGTTTAAACATACGGTTCCGTCGATTTTCCAATGGAATGTTTTTATCAATCAATACGCAATGTCGACGTCTCTTTTGTGACGTCATGATAACGTCGGGTGTTCGCGCCATTCACGGAATTTTTTCTTCATATACTTGAAGAAAAAGGATCTGCTAATCAGAAAGTCGGATATACAACCTATATTTACAGTTTGTACTGACATGGTCTCAATAACCATGCTTTCGAGTATTATCATTATCAGTGTATAATGTTACCACAACACGCGCGGCGATTCTATTATTACGTGAATATTCGATGGCGTAGCAACGTGGGATCATGACCCCACTTTTGGCGGGAACACATGAATGACTCGATTCCAATCAGCTCTTCAATCGAACACGTTGACGATGACGGAAGAGAAAAAAATATGCAACTACCGCGGGAATTTATAATATTTATTTTCTTGAAAACTGTAAATATAAGGAATATATGTTTATTTTGTTGAGGTTATGAGGGTATAATGATAATTTTATGTAACCCGGCCGCGGTGGCCGAGTGGTTAAGATGTACCGACATATTACCACATACCCTCCACCTCTGGGTCGTGAGTTCGAATCCCATGTGGGGCAGTTACCAGGTACTGACCGCTACCGGTGGTTTTTCTCCGGATACTCCGGCTTTCCTCCAGCAACAAACCTGGCACGTCCTTAAATGACCCTGGCTGTTAATAGGACGTAAAACTAATCAAACCAAACCAAAATCATAACCTCAACAAAATAAAAATCTACTCCTTAAGTAGTATGAAAACAAATAAAAATTAATTATTAGGACGTAAATCTAAAAAACGAAACCAATTCATACCGAGGGATATATCATAAATATAGCCTGTCATGTTTTGTGGCAGGACATCTGGCAAAATCGTTACAGAGTATGGTATTATATCATATGTGTCTCAGTTGAATATATGTCATTTCTCTGACTGAGACTTTCCTTATAACCTGTTTATGACCATATATCTATCTCGAGGATCTGAACACGACCTGAAATAATCTAATCTGCATCACGGCTTGCTATTTTAAGTACTATCTCAGGGGAGGACTTCATTTCGCTAAATTCGTGAATTCACAAAAAAAAAAAAAAAAATTGCTACCTCCCGATTTTTTTTAATAATCGTGTCACGCCCTATCACGTGCATGATGGTTTCTATCACTACAAGTTTTGTTCGCGAAAATAAATCCTCAAGTTCTAAACAGTAACTCGCGATTGTTTTACACTATATCAGTAAATGACAGCTCTCGACGCTGCAGTGTAGGCATACCAGAGTTGCTTCAGTCTCTACTTGGTACTTTGGAAGGAGAACTATAATGCAATTTGAGAATGATAACAGGAAAGCATAGAATATTAACATTGTTTGAAAACTATTTGCAGGCAAATATATATTATATAACGTTATCGTATTTGTAATTGGTTGTTTTCATATAATCTTTTCCAGCGTGTACTTTCGTATAAATGATATTATTGACATAAACTCTACAGACACGAATGCAGATAACCTTATGGTTACAAAGTTAAATGTCGTTTTTATTCTATTGGCTATCTAAAAGTCATTTCACATCATTTAATTAAGGTGAAGGTTTCGTCTCGCCGTAAACTTTATTCCCACTAGGAATATATAGTGTTGGTGCAAGGCCAAATGAGACTTTATCATGTACCACGTGATACACAATAGCGTTGTGTGGACATACTATTTCCAGTAGTGAAGAAATAAACCTCTATGTATAATCTTCCTGCTGAAATGACGTTAGCCCGGGATCATAGTGTCATTCCATCACCAATTGAAACAATAGTCCTGCATAAACATTATCAGGTATCATTAGCACATGAAAATCCACTGTGTTTACATTTTATGACTAACAGTCTTAATGGCAATGTAGTGCACATCTTATTTAGTTTTGACGTGTAAGCAGATGTGTCAGGCTTTTGAATTACGATACAAGATCGGACTTTAAACCCGTGAATATGTTATTGTTTATAATTTGCATACTTAATGCTATATTATAGGATATATATTACACGAATGTTTGTATTTGTTTAATTTTGCTTAATGTCCATTCCGTATAACATGGTAATCTTCGGTGATAAACTGATCTACAAAGGACTTAGTACCCGGCCATTAGTCATTTATAGTCAGGTATATAGGTTGATGGAGTAAAATATGATATAATAAGAAGCTGTCCAAATTAAGCTTCAAACTCACAATGAATAAATGAACCATAGCCAATCTATAGAATGTCTGACACATGGACAGTATATTAACACGCATAACTTACGTTACATCACTGATCATCGTATCCAACAACGATACACGTAAGTATATTGGCATAAGGACAGCGCAAGGGTTTTATTATTTTATAAAAATAAAATGCAATTTGGCTTATCAGTTTAAGATTCATACAGATATGTAATACAGATGTGAAACACAAACAAACATACACTTTATCATCCATCCACCAATTATCTATCATATTTCGTCTTTGCATGTTAAGTAAGCTCCCTTGCGGGTAGGTATCGATTGTTACGTCATTATTTTGTGAGCGTAATTCGCGTCGTCAGGTATGAGGAATATATATATATTAAAATCCTAAACTACTGAGAAACTTTCTTGTTATTTTGACACATGTCTACTGAAATTTATATTTTCGCCCCGGTTATTTCTTAGAAAGATGTACTCTTGCCTTAGTCGTCTACTCTCCGCCAGGCTGCTCTGCGGTCTATGTAACTTCTGTAAGGGAGATAAGTAAGGTAGAAACAATTCCTACCCTAATGGTGTCACTGACCACAAATAATGACCCATCATAGATTGCCATCCTAATGATGTTCGTCATTGCTACCTAACTATCCCTACCCAAATCTATCAGGACAAATTAAGAAAGACATGACCCAAATTAAAAGGAGATTTGTCTCAAAATGGTGTCGCTTGACTATCGTACAGGTTTATTGTCGGATACCCATCAATGTTACATGTACAATATAACGTTACATGCGGTGATGATTAACCTAACAAATAACAAACAAAAAAGCCATACTCAAATTACGTACGCCACGAGAAAACCATTTGACATGAACTTCTCAAACATATGTACCTGTCAACATGAATCAACCAGTCAAGTAATTCAGTAATTACAAACTACTTCATTCTGATGTCATAGATACTATAAGGATAAATGACATGTCCGAGAGTGACAAATATTGTTTATAAAAACTGTAAACTATTTTACGCCATAATGAGTTTGTCAAGATCAATATTTCAGCAACTCTGGCAAAGAGAGGAAGGCTCAAGTTGTATTTATGCGTGTGACGCTTCACATAAATCATATTTTAGCCCCTAGCATTTACCACAGATGATATAATGAGATACTTCAGAGATCAATTCGCCCTTTGCTTATTGTTCCTTGTGTTCATTGTAAACATTCTCATCCATCAGAGTTACTGCCCTTCCTTTCACTCTAGCAATAACTTGACAGCCGATGGGAGCCGAGAATGATTGTAAACAACATGTTCGTTTCACGGATTCCTTGAAATCCTTGATGTAACTGATCTCTAAACTAGTAGCTGTCAATCCTCGATTATCTTAAATTTTAGACACAGATATAAAAGACATGTGCTGCTTTGCATGAATATCAGTGTATGAGATCACGCACCGATATCATAAATGCATAAATACAACACAATACATAAATTAACAATATTGCGGATATAAAAAGGTTTAATGCAAATGCACAAGATTAAGGACATCTGGATTTGAATTAAACGTACGAGATTACGGACGTGCTATGATTAAACATAACGCATGATATTGTGGACATCTGATAATCTAAAAAAACCATTATAGATCATGTGCGTTTAAGATTAAACATAAATATACGAAAGTGCATACATCTGTTGATTATACATAAACGTACGAGATTATGGAATCTTTTGATTAACATAAACGTACGAGATTATGGACATCTTTTGATTAAACATAAACGTATGTAATTATGGACATCTTTTGATTAAACAAAAACGTACGAGATTATGGAAATCTTTTGATAAAACATAAATGTACGAGATTATTGACATCTTTTGATTAAACAAAAAAGTACGAGATTGTGGACATATTTTAATAAAACATAAATGTACGAGATTATGAACACCTTCGATTAAACATAAACGTACGATATTATTGACATATTTTGATTAAAAATAAACGCACGAGATTATTGACATCTTTTGATTAAACAAAAAAGTACGAGATTGTGGACATCTTTTAATAAAACATAAACGTACGAGATTACGGATATCTTTGATTACACATAAACGTACGAGATTATGGACATCTTTAATCAAACATAAGCATACAAAATTATGGACATGTTCTGATTACGCATAAGCGGACAAGATTATGGATATCTTTTAATTAAACATCAATGTACGAGATTATGGACATCTTTTAATTAAACATTAACGAACGAAATTATGGATATTTTTTATTAAACATAAACGTACGAGATTATGGACATCTTTAATTAAACATAAACGTACGATATTATGGACATCTTTTGATGAAACATAAACATACGAGATTATGGACATCTTTAATTAAACATAAACGTACGATATTATGGACATCTTTTGATGAAACATAAACGTACGAGATTATGGACATCTTTAATTAAACACATCTTTTGATGAAACATAAACGTACGAGATTATGGACATCTTTAATTAAACATAAACGTACGAGATTAATGACATCTTTGATTACACATAAACGTATGAGATTATGGACATCTTTGATATAACGTAAACGTACGAGGTTATTTTTTAATATCAGTTTGTACAGTAAGGAACTGTCAGACAAACAATTCAAATACGGAAACAGAATAGTGAGAGCTGAGAAATAACTTTATTTACCAGATTTTACCAAAGAACTACATATGATATAAAGCTTTTGTTGTGCAGAAATTTGCTGTTTTTGACGGATTATATTATAAAAACAGCATATATTTCCATGAAAGGAGTTGAAGGATCCAAACCACGACAAATTTCATGTCATAGAGTATCTGTTAAATATAAACCGATGGTAATGACTTAATGGTCAATAAGCAGTTTGAAGACACATGTAGAATGTCCTATCACTGGTGTCACTTCGATGATATCATCATGTGAATTAATGTTTTGTAGACATCGAAGAAAGGCTGTTAATCCTTACCAGACTTCGTATTCAACCGTCGTTGTTATCTGTTCAATGTTTCCACTTCATCTGGAGATGTTGATAAGTCATTCAATTTGTCAGCCGGACGATATTTCGGTAGCCCTTTGTAAGATTTGAATATCTGTCCTTGTTAGAGTGCCAATGTTCTGAAAGTCTCCCCATATACGCTATATTATTTTATTATCTGTCTACCTGTCCCTTTGTGGTTACGGTGGCCGAGTGGTTTGGATGTCCCGAAATATTACCACAAACTCTCCATCTCGAGTTCGAATCCCGTGAGGGGCAGCTGACTGTATGTTTTTCACCGGGAACTTCGGCTTTTCTCCGCCAACAACCCTAGGACGTCCTTAAATGACCTTGAATATTAATAGAACATTATACTTATAAACACAAAGCATACCTATTCTATATTTGCATATTACAGAGTTAGCTCCCTTGCATATAGGTATTCATTGTGGCGTCACAATTTTTAAGTGCAATTCACCTCGTTTCGGGTGAAAGGTATGACGTTACGCTCCCAAACACATGACATTATAATCAATACATTCCCACAAGGGCCGATAACGTTGACTATAGTTAACCAGTTAATCATTGTGATCAAGCAACGATAAGAAAAAATGGTATTTCAAAAGTCTTCATAAACATTTAAAACGTTTTCAAATAGTTAGAAATGTTTCTATGTATCAATCGGAATCTATTGCAATATTTAGAAACACCCACGAGTGATTACTTCCTTGCTGGCAATATTTAAAAAGAAAGCTTTTTATAAATATATGACGTAAATGCTTGTCAAAAAGCAATTTAATCATTCTTTTGTCTTTTGGCGTCCTTCGAGTCATACTTTAAATGAAATATGATGGCGTATTATTTTAAAACCAATCTTTTTGATATCGATATTTCTCGGTTCTAATATCATAAACGAACACTTGGACGTCGAAATGGCCATAACAGAACAGTTCGTATGATACTGTTCACGCCGCACCTGTCTTGTTGAATTGGCACTAGACTAATTACAGCATGAAGACATGATAGGAATAACTAAAAAGGGATACCACAGCAGACATCATCGTATTAAATTACATCAATGAATACCGTACCTGGCCATATCGTTCAATGTCCACTGTGTGCTTAAAGATACTACACCGGTGATGAATAGTATTTTTTTTCTTTATCAAAAACTAAAGCAAACGATATTTTTCTTATTTTTCTGTAGTTACAAAAGTTACTTCATTTACACCATTACTATCATTGGAATGTTTGAGCTTGTTTTTTTCTATTAAAAAATAGAAAAATTGCGTCCCAATTAAGTTCATGGCTCTGTCCTTTATATAGAATAAAGTACTATTTGCACATCCACCAAAAGTTTTTCTATATCATTTTTATGTTAATTAGAAATACATGAACAAATAATAATTATTATTCAAATGATTAGTATCGTGTATGCTGAGTCTGCAGTGGGTGCAATGTAGCTTTAACTGGTAATTTGTTTGTAATACCGTGTGCTGGTAAAAACCCTGGAAGGTACTGCTTATACAATTGTTAATAAAACTAGTTTCTCATTTGTGTTATATGTACATGTATAGTAATACAAAATGCAGTTTCGTCGATGGCGAATAGCAATATCCGTAGGTAGGTAGGTTATGGTAACATTCTTTAGTCTGATATTTTTAATTCATTAAAACGCTAGTAAGCATTACATGTAAATGATGCGAGATTATTGCAATGTTTCTGAGTGGAATATAGTTTGCAAATATACATTTGTTCTGTCGGTGATAAATCATTAATAAAATGCACTTTGTGAACCTCTAGGGGAAAAACGTAGCAATAACATAATGAATTCTTCGTAACATGTCGTTTCAGTCATGAACAAAGAATCGCACGAGACTCAACATTATCGTGACGTCATTATATAAACATTGGTTTTCTCGATTTAATCAAAGAAATTGTACAATTTATAACATGTTTTAGTTTGTTAAGAAGTCTGGAAAATTAATTTACGCGTTGATGTCATTATGGTTTACATTCCACCAGGATATAAAAAAATTGCAAACTTGTCTGAGATTTTGCTACAATGATACTCATTGTATTCATGTCCCCATTGCATAAATAAAATTGTGAAAATAATGCTTAATGGACTATTATTATGTTAAGTTACATTTCTACCAAACAATGGAAGTGTTAATCATACAGGTATCTCAGGAAAACAAAAGAGAAATACATAAGTTTACTAATTGGTTAACATAAATGAATATTTAAAACTATTATATATTAAAAATATCACACAGCTGACAAACTAGTTTAATATTAGAATGATTCAATTTTGCTTGTAATGCGCATTTCTGTTGGCTTCAAAATTTACGTTATACACCCTTTAAGTAAAAAATAGCGCCATGGTTTGTAACATGGCTTCAGACCGACATAGATAGTAGCATTATGATTTGATAAAACATCTCTATCCTTCGTATCCACATATTCAGTGCTTGCATGTTACAGAGTTATCTGCCCACGCGTGTAGGTATTGTGACGTCATGTGTTTGCGAGCGTTATGTCATACTTTTCCGAGAAATCCACGTGAATTGTGGCCACAAAATCATGACGTAGCAACCGATACGTACGCGCAAGGGAGGTAACTCTGTAATATGCAAAGACGGAATAGAAGAGTCATGTAAGAAGGCCTTCATTACGAAAGGAGCAATATAAGGAAAGTCATAGCTGAAATATAATGCATTGCATTTTATCTTGAAGACTGTTGCTAAACACATTACAAAATTAAATCTGTAAATTAACAACATTAGAATTTGAAATTATTAGATTCAACACATATAAATAGCACAATTTGAAAATACAGCATTCACGATACTTAAGGTGTAACGTATATCCACCTTTTGACTATCTCATAATGAAAACCGAAAGCAGTTCAGGAGAACGAAAATGGCCTTCAGGGATTTCCTAAGAAGAGATTTCCTATGAAGGTCACCAAACGTCACAACGACACACAGTCGAATGATTGTGGTATTAAATTCTTTTGATGCGCATCAAAAGGGAATAACTATCTATCTATTTGCATTCAAACAAAGTGTTGTTATGTCCTGTGATGGATATGACAACAGTAATAGTAGCCCCTGGAGTATCGGGATTAAAAAATCAGCAGTGTAAAAACCTTGAAAACATACCATCTCTGGATGCTTGCATGAAATACAATGTACATCATTGCACCTCATGTGAATGCACGTTTGTTAAAAGAAAAATAAATTCCTCTTAAACCTTAACATTTGTTTTCATGAGAGTCATTAACAGAGTATGTAGAGTGCACTACCGTTTTCAGTCTATACCTTTTTGCACATCGACAACACAATGATTATAACGCTTTCTCCTTAAGTAATCCCAACGTTCCTTGATTGATGTATGTATACCATTTATTTTTTTCGTGGACAGATTGTATGGTTTTAAGTTAAATGTGCTACATCGCCGACGCATGTTATTTTTAACTATAAAAAACAGTAGCAGACTCTTTAGTATGTTGTGCTGTAGCAAAACGTTACAATTTTACCATCATTGAAAAGTTTAACCTTTCTTATTTTACTTTAGAATAAAAAAGTATTTAAAATAATTAATTTCATCCCGAAAAAAAATATATGGAATTATGACGTTAATGGAATAGATTACTGGTTTTGCAGATAACAAAACCATTATTTTTCATGTGTGATCTGTATGCAGTGGAACGGTTATAATTAATCACTTTTGAATATTATCTGTTTACTGAATACGTTGTACAAAAGACAGATCTATTTATAACTTTCATCAGATGTACCTTTTTATGAATTATGAAATAAGAATGTCAACAATGTCAGTTGGTAGGACATGGAATGATTTTTGATTAACGCCCCAAAAAGTCCCGAAATAATCCCGCAAATGTCGTTATGACCTAATACCAAAAGAAATCGTATCTTATCTATTACGATACTCGTATTACTATCGAAGGGATACTTGTCTATATATCTTACGTTTTAAGAAATAGAAGAAACATCAATCTATTTCAGTCGAATCATCACTGTAAAACTAATTATTTTCGCGGAGAAAAAGTTTCGAATTTTCTTCCAGAACAACTTCTTCTTGACGATTTAATTTCGGGATCTAGACTCCTCAGATTCTTTTTACTTGTGATTCAAACAATTCGTGGCGATTTACTTCAGCGACTCCTTTCGTTCTTGAATACACGAAAATAAGTCGGTCTGAGGACATTACCAGAACCATGATATGTTATCGTGATGTTGTCGCGTCCATAAAGGCGACCCAGCAAACAGAGGAAATTGTCTTTATAGCCAGTTGGGCCTGATACTTGAATTGTGTTTAATTTAGTCATTTGAGACCCTTGAAAAGCATTCTGTTTAGGCAAGTCGCCTTTATACAGATGTAGTTGCTAATGTCAAGTTTACTGTACTTGCTTTCATTGCAGTCCATCCAGAAAATCGGATTTGATTTCAATTGATACAAGTTTTATCTCCAAACTACTGACATCAATATTCATTTCGTAAGTGACTTGTCCAGCCATGTCACACGGCCATGTCATACTATCGTAAGACACATGTGTAATAACACTATTAATTTGTCACAAGTAGTTTTGAAGTAATCTATATTTGACGTCATAACCTATATATGACGTTACGTGTTTGTCTCAATAGCCGAAAGTGTCTGATCCGAGCTGGATTGCTACTGTTTTATACAGAGACGAAATTTATAGTTTTACTTTTATTTCGTTAATAACAGTTTTGTGATCAATAAAATCTTAAAAACTATTTAATATCAAAATTAAAAAGTTCGTGGTAAATCCAATTATTGAACTCATTTGATAAATCCCGTCTCACATAACCATTCATGTAAAATTCTCTATTTATTATTTAGAAATTATGAGAATTACTAGCAGTTAGGGGTGAAGCACTGTCAATACTAGGACCACATATTTCTTGCAAAGATAACCCGTATTTGTCCGATTTCAAATTTGTAGTATGTCAGTATTCTCATGTTATTCTCATTTTTATTCTCTATGCTGTACACATGCTTTTAAAAAATCACAGATAACTCTATGCAAGTCGTTTTTTTTAATATTGAAGCGAATAATAATTTCCAAGCTGTTGTTACTAAAAAATAAACCCAACAAGTTCACATATTTGTATTTTATGCGTAAATAAAAATTGGAACAATAGTAGTTTAATTGTGCTGAAATTAGTCTTTCGGGTCCCAATAAATGTGGTCTTATTAAGCAGGTGGTCGTTATCCTGAGATGATCGCTAATGGAGGTTTTACTGTATATACTGTATATACTAGTATTGATTATTTGCAGACTACAGACAGTATAATAGGTTATAGTGTGTGGACCTGGGTCAGTCTCCGTTTTCTCTATTTCTGCCCTTAGTTCTCTAGCGGAGAAGCCGGATGTGTGGTAAGCTTGGTTTTACCGGCCACCTAGGGAGCATGTGGGTTGGAGTTGCACCTTGTCATCTGTTGTACCTTGAACTTCTCACACGGAGGAAATTACATCATAACTCATCCATTTACCTGTCAATTCAGACAATCCCTCACATACACTACACGCTCCTTGTCAGCGGGGTACATATTGGCACGGGATACTAATGCACTCCGACTAAAAACTACATCTTGTCATCTGTAAATGGAGTATCAGACCGTTGTACATGGGGAATGCATTATATCTTCTATTTGGTCATGCAGCAAAAAAATGTCTTGGCAGACTATTTGTTTGTTTCATGTAATTACATGTGCTTTTTATTTCTTTATTGAAGGTCCACTACCTTTCAGAAACAGACATTATTTTTCTTAAATGAGAATTTAAAACGAGAGTCGCAAACGTTATTAGCCAAACGTTTATACAACTGTAACGCTTATCATCACCTCAATAATTTAAATTTAATACGTTAAATGTTTATTTTTATAACGCGGGTCGTCTTACCCGCCGTCGTCCTAATTACCTCGCGTTAGATGATTATCACTGAGCCAGATGGCAAAAACAGCAAGATAAATCTGCGTTGTTAATATAGATTATGTCATCGATGTATTAGGTAATTTCGCGGGCCTTAAAATTGCTTTTGAAATTGTAAGTAATTTTAAACATTATCTTTATGTTGGAAAGTATGGTTTATGCAATGCTTGTGTTACACAACCCTTGCATATTTCATATGTGATGTTTCGATGATTGGTACGATGTAAATGCCGTCACCATCATCAGACAAATGACCCGGCAACATAATCAGCAATGCAAAAATTGACATCGGGGATCAATTTTCGACTTGCATTTCGAAGACAACTCGTACACCTTTGTATAATGCATGGCCATTTGTCTGATGAAGGTCACACTGAAGACATCGCACAGATGTACTAGACTTCGAAATATCATATATATGGAATATTCGCTGGTTGTTTAACGATATCATTACAAAAAGATGTCAATGAGTATTAAAAGACCTATTTATGTGAGAATGATAATTTTTTTGCTTTGTTTTCACACTAAATCCGACCGTATGATTGGCTTATACTTTTCTTCATTTAAGCATTGATGTCCTTTTTTTAAATTTCATCGGGGTATGAAAACAAATTGTTTGCAAACTGTCTGAATCCGTGTATACCCATAGAATTAAAAAAGTGACATCGATGCTTATAATTAATTTTATGATTTATTTGACGAAATAAAATATGTTTAAATATATCATTCTAGTGATTTATCAAGGGATTATTTTTTCCTAATCATTAAGCATCGTTGATGTGTCTATTGTCTCAACACGATAACGTCAGGGTCTGGCGCCATTCTCAGATTTCGTTTTTCATAGTGGTATTAGAAAAAAACAATCTGATAATGGCGCAGAAATCAGACATAATCATGACGTAACAATAGATACATTGACGTTGGGTATTGATTCGAAAAAAAGTATCCATTGGGGAAAAAACACAGTGGAATCATATGTTTAAACGTATTTCATTTTATCAAATATTCTAAAAAAGTAATATTAAACATTAATGTCACTATATTTTTTTACTTTGTCGGGGTATGAAAAAAACAATTGTTTGCAAACTGTATCCGCTACGCGGATTCATACGGTTTACAAACAAAATTTATTTCATAACACGATGAAGTTAAAAAATAGTGACAACAGTGTTTAAGTTAACACGTTGTTAAACGGCTATTTAATTGGTTCTTAAAAATGATTCACCTATGTAATAGATAAAGAAAAAAAAAGAACTACAATAAAGATACATATTTGTAACACAATACTTTGATTGTTTTGCTGGCAAATATCCCTGGTTTGTTACAACACCTATAACATATACATGCTGCCTACCTGTAGAATCTATAGTAATGACTGGGCTAACTCAATAAAATGTGTTTTTATCATTTTTAAATGTAGTAGAACCCGGCGATGGCACTTTAGATATTCGACTAAGTGGTTATACGTTGAGTGTCCTGATAAGCAACCGTTCTGTTATCTTTTTATGATTAATGCAAATAGTTTAGAGCCTACTGAACTGTAGTACGAACAGAATTTTACGAATTTATCATGATGATTCTCTACAAGTTTTTAAATAGTTATATGTAAACACATGCATGTGTGTATGATACTCTTAATTTCACACATAACTAATGATTGTTTCACTAAACGTGAGGAAGAGAGGGAGGCTGAAGTTGGTTCCGAGTTCCGAGTTCCGAGTTCCGTTTAAGCTAAACGGAACTCGGAACCAGTTCCGAGTTCCGTTTAAGTAAAACGGAACTCGGAACCAGTTCCGAGTTCCGTTTAAGGATTTTGTTTTTTAAACAAAATTTAAAAAAAAATTCAATTTATGTTATTTGAACATATTACAAATGTTTTCTGTTGTGTTTTTTCATGCATGGATAATTTGTGATAGAGCTAGTTTAAATACGTTTTCAAATAACATCTATTTCCGTTTAAGTAAAACGGAACTCGGAACCAGTTCCGAGTTCCGTTTAAGAAAATTCTCTATCTTTTTAGATAAAAGTTATCAATGTGCTTTGGACATATTAGAAATGTTGCCTGTTGGCTTTTTTAATGGATTAATATTGGTAAATCCTCTTTAATTTAGTTTTTGAACAACTCCCATTTCCGAGTTCCGTTTAAGTAAAACGGAACTGGGAACCAGTTCCGAGTTGTTCCCAGTTCCGAGTTCCGTTTAAGGAAATTTTCTATCATTTTGGATAAAATCATTCTTTATGCCTAACACATATGAGAAATGTTGCCAGTTGTCTTTTTTCATGGGTTACTAGTGATGGATCTACTTTAATTCAGTTTTTGATCAACTTCTATCTCCCAGTTCGGTTTAAGTAAAACGGAACTCGGAACCAGTTCCGAGTTCCGTTTAAGGAAATTTTCCATCTATTTAGATGAAATCATTCTATATGCCTAAGACATATGAGAAATGTTGCCAGTTATTTTTTTTCATGGGTTACTAGTGATGAATCCACTTTAATTCAGTTTTCGATCAACTCCCATTTCCCAGTTCCGTTTAAGTAAAACGGAACTCGGAACCAGTTCCGAGTTCCGTTTAAAGAAATTCTCCATCTATTTAGATGAAATCATTCTATATGCCTAAGACATATGAGAAATGCTGCCAATTGTCTTTTTTCATGGGTTACTAGTGGCAAATCCACTTTAATTTAGTTTTCGATCGACTTCCATTTCCGAGTTCCGTTTAAGTAAAACGGAACTCGGAACCAGTTCCGAGTTCCGTTTAAGAAAATTTTCTATCATTTTAGATAAAATCATTCAATATGCCAAAGACATATGAATAATGTTGCCTGTTGTCATTTTTCATGGGTTGCTAGTGGCAAATCCACTTTAGTTTAGTTTTCGATCGACTTCCATTTCCGAGTTCCGTTTAAGTAAAACGGAAACGGAACTCGGAACCAGTTCCGAGTTCCGTTTAAGGAAATTTTCTATCATTTTAGATAAAATCATTCAATATGCCTAAGACATATGAATAATGTTGCCTGTTGTCATTTTTCATGGGTTACTAGTGGCAAATCCACTTTAATTTAGTTTTCGATCGACTTCCATTTCCCGGTTCCGTTTAAGTAAAACGGAACTAGGAGCCAGTTCCGAGTTCCGTTTAAGGAAATTCTCTATCATTTTAGATGAAAATCGTCAATGTGCTTTGGACATATTAGAAATGTTGTCTGTTGGCTTTTTTCATGGATTACTATTAGTAGATCAACATTGATCTAGTTTTCGATCGACTTCCAGTTCCGAGTTCCGTTTAAGTAAAACGGAACTAGGAACCAGACCCGAGTCCGTTTAACACGAATACTTTGCAACGAGCCGAGTTCCGTTTAATAGGTTTCCTACGTCTAATTGCATGTTTAATTACATATATTATATTGGAAACGAACTCTGGATTTTGCTGCAATGATACAACTCAGAATTAATCACTTAAGCACATAAAATATTTTCTGAAACATATCTAACACCCATACCCCAGTTCCGTTTAAGCTTAAACGTAACTCGGAACTAGACCCGAGTTCCGTTTAACCTCATGCTTGCATCCTTGATCAGCGAGCGGGGTTCTGTTTATTATTAATTCTTCTTACGATAAGATGCGTAATTACAAATGTAATCAATTAATTGTAATTGAAGCATTTATCATCGATAAACAGTGGAAATCTCTATAGCGTTGAGTTTTTAAACGAAGCTGACACACAAACCTGAGTTTCGTTGAACCTTTTACTAAACTAGAAACCAAACCCGAGTTTCGTGCAACAGCTCACCTGACCCGAAGGGCCGGTGAGCTTATGTTATACCGCGGCCTCCGGTTTCCGTTGTCAGTCCTTCGTCTGTCAACTTTTTCACAAAAAGCTCTACTAGTCCTGAATTGCTTAATGAATTTTGACGAAAATTCGGCTGAAGCTTCCTTGTGTGAACGGTGGCCCTGGCCCCCAGGAGGCCTGAGGAGCGAGGACTAGTAGTGGAAATATTGCAAATTCTTTAAAATCCATTTTCTTCTGTAGGAATGAAGAAAAGTTTTAATTTAGTCTAAAGCTTCATTGGAGAGATGTGGAACCATTTTTTTATAAACGGGGGGTCTGAACCCAAGGACGTCAGCCACACCATTTGCATAATTTTGAATCCCCATCCAATAAAGATGCTACCATTGCAATATGACATATATCCCGTGCTTAGATTCAGAGAAGAAGTCTTTCATATGTACATTTGAGGTGTATCAATGTAAAACCACTCTTCAAGATATACAGTAATATTAACCATACGTTTAGAATGTAAACACGCTATCTGTCCAATCTTTGTAGCCTTGACAAAAATAAGATTTGTGAACCCCGTTACCCTACCGTACCTTATCTCGTATTTGACGAGAGTAACATAGAGTGGTATCCCTTCTTCTAAAATCTTTATGTAGCCATAAGAGGAAAATGACTGAGGAGGAAAGGGGATAAACTACTGTGGGACCCCATAAAGTATTACATTGTGAAAATTGGTTTTTCACTGAAAAATCTCAATTTCAGTTCAGCAATACGCTACCACAACTTTAGTATACGAAAGCGTCTTTCCGTAGTAGAGAGTCCGAAGCAAGTCAGCCTAGTCAAATGGCAAATTAACCCCCGAAGGAAAGGAATACAAAATGGATATACCTCCTTGTGAAAAGAGGTGCACCATTGTGAAACCTGCTCGTATACAGTTAAAAACCACAAATGTATATAATGTCTACTGAGGAGGAGCAGTCAGAGACTGAGTCACCACAACCGCACCCAAGGAAATCCGCCCATCTGATTGGGAGGACAGAGACAGTGAAGGTCAGTGAAAGCAGACTGACCACGTCAACCGGCAGATGATGTCATGGAACAAGGACCCATCGAGGAGAAACGACATGATAAGTGAGAATGGTAATGGCAGAGGTATCTCTAGCCCAACGAAGGCGCGAAGAGCGAATAGGCAATGCATATATATCACTCCTCCCGCGGCATCAGGCATGAGTAAGAAGGAACACAGTCTTAAACGTTACAAACATTATGGTGCCCCCATAACACGTGTTCTATGTTCCACTGTGGAGCTAACTACTGTACCATATGCCTGTCGAGACTGAACCCCCAAATCAAGGCAGACAAAGAAATGGAAGTTTCTACCTCTGGTCTACCATGAAAAGTACACTGGCAGTATCTGTGTATCTGTGCGATAGTCTGCAATACTACCAGGGACAGGATGGCGCTCACTAGTCAACAAGAATAAGGAAACTCGCAAGCAGCTGGGCAGAGGCCATGACCGGATCAATGTTTCTGAAGATACACCACTCACAGAAGATCTTTCATCGTGACTGGTAGACGGCAGAAGAGGAAGACCTAATTGATCGGGCGATGCGAGCTGACATATCCGAATAAAAGCCTGTCTGAGAGAGGACTCATGAAAAAACTTCCATGAGTGAAGGTAGAGGATCTCAGGACGTGAATGTAACGTCTCGGGCCTAGGCTTGCGCAGGAGAATGATTCTGGGTGGGAAAACCAGAGAACATCCACCAGAAACGACAAGAGCTCCGGAAACCAGTGTTGTCTCGGACACAGTGGCGCTATCGGAAGGAGGGACAATGATGCTTTCGATATGTAGAACCCTGTCCACCAGGTTGAATGACGGGGATACATAAGCATGCATTGACGGGACTGCATAAGCATGCAATTCCTACCAATTCAGAGATAGTGCGTCCACAGCCCAAGCCATTTGGTTTGGCACTGAGAGACAAAGGTTGGCAACTGGTTATTCAGGAAAGTGGCAAAAAGGTTTATGTGAGGCATTTTCCAAGCATGACAAATGCCCTCGAAGATCGAAGGATTTAGCTGCCGTTCTGTTAGAACCGGCCAGTGGCGCCTGGAGAGATTATCCGCCAGATCATTCAACCTTCCTGGAAGATGCTTGTCTAAAATAGTCAACTGCATTTCCTGACAGATGGGAAGAATACGGAAATACGGATAGCGAGGGCACAAAGGACGTGATATCGTATCTCCCTTTCTCTCTATATACGCGACATCTGTAGAGTTGTTCGTAGTCACACAAACCCCCCTTGTAATGCAGAATCTTCTGTTAAGCATGCAGAGCAAACAGAAAAGCCATCATCTCCAGCATGTCGTTGTGCTCTGTCAAGGTAAGCCAACAACCTTCACATGAACGCATCCGTGAACATGGTCATGGTTGGAGCTGGCCTACACAACGAAACCCCCTGCAGGATATTTTAAATTGCCTTTCAGAGTACACCACCGAAAAACCCCATGCGTTGATATAACACAAAACACTGAAACCAACGAATATGGACGTTGGACCAGCCGAGATGAAAGTAAGAGGCATTTTCGAATTTCTCCAAAGGTGGAAGGACAATACCCTGAATTGTGTTGAAACGGTTTCTGAAGACAAAGTCCTGGAAGGGTACATCTCGGAGTCTTGAAGGAATGAAGTCGACTTTGATCAAACGTTTCAGGACCAGACGGGTGTTCCGCTCCATAGAATAGATGTGAACATGTCTTCCCCGTAGTGCAGAAATCCCGTAAAAACTAGCAGCTTCTGATGGGACGCTCCCAACTTCTTGTGGATAAGAAACATTCTTGAATAGAAGCCGGATGTATATTCTACCATAGGTACCTCCTCGACCGCACCCTTTTAAAGCGTGGTCCTTACTTCCTCCTGAATGGCAAGTGCTTTCTCTGGATCCCCCGATGGATGAAAGATGATATACCTTGACGCAAATGGTGGATCTCGTGTGTGATTTCCTTCTAATGACTTTGGGAGAAAGGCGAACAGCCGATCTGCTACAACAAGATGGTGACGAGGAAGATAGAGACCCTCTTAGGTGGGAAATTGTTTCCTAACCCGAAGACTCATCTGCAGGAGAAGGAGCTGTATCTGAGTTCTCCAGAAGAGACCTTTCGTATGGAACGATCAAGGAGGGGAAAATTAATCAGAAACTTTTCTCCCTGTCCCCTTGAGGGTTTATATTCTTCTTACCCTTCCTTCTGTTGCCCTTGAAGCAAGGCTTTGACATCGACCGCACGGTACACTTGGGAGCTGAAGATCTAGCCTTCTTCTTGGGTGGTGCTGACCCCTGCTCCCAATTTCATCACTGGTTGAGGAGTTCAAGGTGATTAAGGCAAGACAGGTGATGACTGTGAGGCACTCAAAAGACGATAACATCAGATTCGCGGGCATAGAGACGAGAACGGGGAGGAAAATGGTCTGCAAGCAACGCAGTAGAGGCAGCCGATAGCCGACTGAGACATTAAGGCATCGTTGGTACAACGTGCGTATGATGCCAGGGACTGGGTACAAGTCATGTGCAGTATATCCCGATATGCTCTGATTCTAGGCCAGAGGTCATGCGGTTTGGCTAACCCATGCGTGCGAGATGAAGAAGAATTAGTCTTCAAAAGAGTTTAAATATGAATGACCTTGACTGTTATTCCTTGTTGGATAAGAAAACGTCAAAATTGTCCAATAAAATATTCTAATTAAACATTTGGGAATCATAATAAACGAACTCCGCTCATTGGCCAGTAAAAAGCACGTAAACTTAAAGCTGACAATGCAAGTTGAAAAGCATGCATTTGAAACTAAATAAATATACATGTATATATATAATGAAATATTTTTTTCGAAAATTGTTTTTGAGATATCCCCTAGTTACATTGTATAATGGTGCCGTATACAAGAAAGTGGCAGCCTTTTTTCTTTTGCTCTGCTTAGTAACCACCACTGGCCACCCCTTATAAAAAAGCACGGGACTTGACACACGTGCATCATTCTAAACATACATGGTCTAAGATACGCATGCCGTGATATTGCAAATTACAATGTCAAACTGAAGATAAACATTGCACTTACCTGACAAGATTTCAATGAAGAAATACATAAATGTGTTGTCAGCTAGATCCCAAAATATGTATAATACGAACTAATAAAACACTTCAATATATACAAAATTTACACTTACATCGATACGTTTGTGTCCTTTGTAGTTGTCGCCCGTTTGGGACAGCTACGTCACGTGTATATAGCCAGTCGAGAGCATCGATTACGATGATATACGTGGAGATTTGTGGACGGATTATCAATTTGGATTTCTATTCACTTGTGTTGGAATTTTATTTTGTCAAGCATCTAAATGACAACTTAGAGGATTTGACATGTATTCTTGCTAAAATAAGACCCACACAGATTTACAGGTAAGTGGAATTTTTACGTATTAGTAGGTGATACACAATGGACAGCTGCTAGGTCTATATGTACATGACTGAGCGCAAGTGTGTTGATCCATGCGCTTTATTTAGGGGCCGGTAGGCGTGTTCTATCCAAGCAGAGTTAATACAAAATGGCGACTGCCCGTCCTTAGAAACGCAAAGGGTTATCTCAGAAACGATATTTGAAAAAAAAAATATTGTTTTAAATCTCAAATGTATATTTTTTTTAAACTTGCATCGTCAGCTTTAACATGGAATTTGCAAGCGTGGGGTTAAAAGGAACTCAGGTCTGGTTCCGTGGATCCCAGGATTCGTCTGACGTGGCCGCGCACATTGTATGAGGTTACAACAACGACAGTAGAGGCACTGGAAAGAACCATCAGCAAGTTCTTGCGAAGATGGCTAGCAGTACCCCAAAGCTTCACGAGCGTTGGCCTGTACAGCTCCCAATTTCATCACTGGTTGAGGAGTTCAAGGTGATTAAGGCAAGACAGGTGATGACTGTGAGGCACTCAAAAGACGATAACATCAGATTCGCGGGCATAGAGACGAGAACGGGGAGGAAAATGGTCTGCAAGCAACGCAGTAGAGGCAGCCGAGAGCCGACTGAGACATCAAGGCATCGTTGGTACAACGTGCGTATGATGCCAGGGACTGGGTACAAGTCATGTGCAGCGCTGGGGGACATCAGAAAAAGCCGGCAAGAGGAAGATGGTACAGGACAACATAAGGAAAATGGAGGAGGAAATCAGGAAGGCCAAAGTGGTGGATATTGGGAGCCCAGGGAGCATTGACGAGGTGGGGAACTATAGACAGAAGACTGTCTTGGTCGGACATCTGGCTTATGGAACCTTGCCGAATCCAGTTTCTGCTGAGGTCAGTTTACGACCTGCTTCCCTCGCCTACTAACCTTCATAGGTGGGGCTTGACTGAGACTCCAGACTGTCCATTGTGCAACCGACCAGGGAACCTTGCGCTTGTACTATCAGGATACAATATCGCCCTTACGCAAGGACGCTACAGATGGCGCCATGACAAGGTGCTAAATGAACTGGCTGACATCCTGGAGAGGGAGAGGATTAGAAGCGGAAGCCTGTTAAGGGTTGTACATTCGTCAACTTTGTACGAGGCGGGGAGGGAGGACACACTTCTTCAACTGTTCACCAGGGGGGTATCCTTGACGGCGCACAGAACTGGGAGATGAGGGTCGATCTAGACAGAAGACTGGCATCCCCCGAAATCATCCAGAACAATCGGCGTTCAGATATCCTCATATGGTCAACACAGGGAAAGAAAATGGTCACTGTGGAATTAACAGTTCCATGGGAAGAAAGATGTGAGGAGGCATTTGAGCGAAAGAAGGGGAAGTATGAAAAATTTGTAGGAGACATCGGGGCCCTAGAGTGGAGATAGTATGCAGAGGATTACCTGCACATTCCACATGAAGCATGTTTGCAGCACTGGGTTTGAAGGGCAGAGACAGAAAAGCAGCAGTGGACCGACTGTCAAGAACAGCAGAGAAGTCGTCCAGCTGGCTGTGGTGGAGACGACAACACATGAGCTGGACACTATCCACAGACGGGCAGTGATTTGGCCAACCTTTGTCGACTCGCCATCTTGAGGACGTTCAAAGTCGAAACGTTCAAGGAGAGGTGGACCTGGCTGATGACGTCTGTGGAGCTGCAATCCAGTGATTGTAATTAGGTTATGACAAGCATCTAAATGACAACTTAGAGGATTTGACATGTATTCTTGCTAAAATAAGCCCTACACAGATTTACAGGTAAGTTTTTTTTACGTATTAGTAGGTGATACACAGGACAACTGCTAGGTCTATATGTACATGATAGAGCGCAAGTGTGTCGATCCATGCGCTTTATTTAGGGGCCGGTAGGCGTTTTCTATCCAATCAGAGTTAAAACAAAATGGCGACTGCCCGTCCTTAGAAACGCAAAGGGTTGTCTCAGAAACGATATTTGAAAAAAAAATGTTTTAAATCTCAAATATATATTTTTTAATTTGCATCGTCAGCTTTAACATGGAATTTGCAAGCGTGGGGTTAAAAGGAACTCAGGTCTGGTTCCTATTTTTGGTATACATGTAATCTAAAACGGAACGGGGACCTCGTTATTGGCTCCGTTTAAGAAATCGACGATATATAGAATTTTACTGTGACTTTATGTTATTGAAGGTTCAAAAGACGATTCCTGTAAAAAAACTAAAACACTGACATATCAGAAAAGGCCCCGCTCAATCTACATTACGATTAGAAAATGGAATATACAATTGAAGCTATCACTCGAAAAAGATTGATGACAGTATAGTACAAAAGGTCCCAGAGAATTATCGGCGCCTACCAAAGTAGTATATATTTCTGACAATTGAAAAAAAATATCTTTTCTTTTTTTTAAACTGTAAATATCAAAATACAAGATAGCTGCCTCTTGGCCATCTTGATGAATTTGCTTGAACGAGTTTTATGGCCCATCGACAACTAATGTCCTTCAGAGCCATTGTTTTAATAGATCTATCCAAAAATGTCATATGCACAACAAGATCCTAAGGGAAATCTACCTATAAAATTTGAGACCAATCCAGTTGGTACTTTCTAAGATAAAAGGGTAACAATTTTCAACTATCAAAATCCAAAATATATGCTTATCGGCCATCATGTTGACCAATTGGTCCCAAAATGCAGTATACAAAACATGGGCGCCGGGGTAACCTACAAATGAAATTTGAAACAGTTCCTTGTCTTTTGATAAATAGTGGTAACAAAAAGCGAGACAGCCGGACGGACAGGCGGACAGACAACCATACAGACGGACGGACCGATCGACAGGCAGACGGACAACCTGATTACTAAAAGGCACCCGTATTGCGATGCGATTATACGCATCAGGATATTCAGTCTTTAACAGCAATGTCTACGCCAGCATCGGCCTAAACGGAACTCAGGTCTGGTTCGTAGTCTATTCATTAAAAAATTCTTCAACGTAACTCGGAACAGGCAACAATTCTATTATGTCCCAAGCACATTGACTGCTTTTATCTAAAATGATAGAAAATTTCCTTAAACATAACTCGCGTTCCGTTTTACTTAAACGGAACTCGGAAATGGGAGTTGATCGAAAACTGAATAATAGTGGATTCATCACTAGTAACCCGTGAAAAAAGACAACTGGCAACATTTCTCATATGTCTTAGGCATATAGAATGATTTTATCCAAAATGATAGAAAATTTCCTTAAACGGAACTCGGAACTGGTTCCGAGTTCCGTTTTACTTAAACAGAACTGGGAAATAGGAGTTGATCGAAACCTAAATTAAAGTGGATTCCTCACTAGTAACCGATGAAAAAAGACAACAGGCAACATTTCTCTTATGTCTTAGGAATATAGAATGATTTTATCTAAATAGATGGAGAATTTCTTTACACGGAACTCGGAACTGGTTCCGAGTTCCGTTTTACTTAAACGGAACTGGGAGATAGGAGTTGATCGAAAACTGAATTAAAGTGGATTCATCACTAGTAACCCATGAAAAAAGACAACAGGCAACATTTCTAATATGTCTTAGGCATATAGAATGATTTCATCTAAATAGATAGAAAATTTCTTTAAACGGAACTCGGAACTGGTTCCGAGTTCCGTTTTACTTAAACGGAACTGGGAAATGGAAGTCTATCGAAAACTGAATTAAAGTGGATTTGCCACTATTAACCGATGAAAAAAGACAACAGGCAACATTTCTCATATGTCTTAGGTATATAGAATGATTTTATCTAAATAGATAGAAAATTTCCTTAAACGGAACTCGGAACTGGTTCCGAGTTCCGTTTTACTTAAACGGAACTGGGAGATAGGAGTTGATCGAAAACTGAATTAAAGTAGATTCATCACTAGTAACCCATGAAAAAAGACAACTGGCAACATTTCTAATATGTCTTAGGCATATAGAATGATTTTATCTAAATAAATAGAAAATTTCCTTAAACGAAACTCGGAACTGGTTCAGAGTTCCGTTTAGCTTAAACGGAACTCGGAACTCGGAACTCGGAACCAACTTCAGACTCCCAAAAAGTTGATTTTCTCAAAAAGTGAGAAAAATAAAATACATTAATTTTGCTGGAACACTATAAAAATCATTCTGATTTCGGAACAGTTGGAATCATGAAGATACCTCTAACAGTATTTTTATTATTATTAGTATATATTATGTAAGTTAATTATGTAATGGACGTGTACTGTGACTATAGTATGTAATGGACGTGTACTGTGACTATAGTATGTAATGGATGTGTACTGTGATTATAGTATGTAATGAAAGTGTAATGTGGTTATAGTATGTAATGGACGTGTACTGTGACTATAGTATGTAATGGACGTGTACTGTGACTATAGTATGTAATGGACTTGTACTGTGACTATAGTATGTAATGGACGTGTACTGTGATTATAGTATGTAATGGACGTGTACTGTGATTATAGTATGTAATGGACGTGTTCTGTTACTGTAGTATGTAATGGACGTGTTCTGTGATTATAGTATGTAATGGACGTGTAATGTGGTTATAGTATGTAATGGACGTGTACTGTGACTATAATCGTGTGCTGTGACTATATTATGTAATGGACGTGTACTGAGATTATAGAATGTAATGGACGTGTACTGTGACTATAGTATGTAATGGATGTGTACTGCGATTAAAGTATGTAATGGACGTGTACTGTGATTATAGTATGTAATGGACATGTAATGTTTTTAAAGTATGTAATGGACGTGTAATGTGATTATAGTATGTAATGGACGTGTAATGTGATTATAGTATGTAATGGACGTGTACTGTGATTATAGTATGTAATGGACGTGTAATATGATTATAGTATGTAATGGACGTGTACTGTGATTATAGTATGTAATGGACGTGTACTGTGATTATAGTATGTAATGGACGTGTACTGTGACAATAGTATGTAATGGACGTGTACTGTGACTATAGTATGTAAAGGACGTGTAATGTGACTATACTATGTAATGGATGTGTACTGTGATTATAGTATGTGATTGACGTGTTCTGTGACTATAGTATGTAATGGACGTGTTCTGTGATTATAATATGTAATGGACGTGTAATGTGGTTATAGTATGTAATGGACGTGTACTGTGACTATAGTATGTAATGGACGTGTACTGAGATTATAGTATGTTATGGAGTGTATGCTGTAGTACGTATGTGACTATAGTATGTAATGAACGTGTAATGTGACTATAGTATGTAATGGACGTGTACTGTGACTATAGTATGTTAATGGACGTGTACTGTGACTATAGTATGTAATGACGTGTACTGTGACTATAGTATGTAATGGACGTGTAATGTGACTATAGTATGTAATGGACGTGTACTGTGACTATAGTATATAATGGACGTGTACTGTGACTATAGTATGTAATGGACGTGTACTGTAACTATAGTACGTAATGGACGTGTATTGTTTACTATAGTATATAATGGACGTGTACTGTGACTATAGTATGTAATGGACGTGTACTGTGATTATAGTATGTAATGGACGTGTACTGTGATTATAGTATGTAATGGATGTGTTCTGTTACTGTAGTATATAATGGACGTGTTCTGTGATTATAATATGTAATGGACGTGTACTTGTAATGGACGTGTACTGTGACTATAGTATGTAATGGACGTGTTCTGCGATTATAGTATGTAATGGACGTGTAATATGATTATAGTATGTAATGGACGTGTACTGTGATTTTAGTATGAAATGGACGTGTACTGTGATTATAGTATGTAATGGGCGTGTACTGTGACTATAGTATGTAATGGACGTGTACTGTTACTATAGTATGTAATGGACGTGTACTGTGATTATAGCATGTAATGGACGTGTACTGTGACTATAGAATGTAATGGACGTGTACTGTGACTATAGTATGTAATGGACGTGTAATGTGGTTATAGTATGTAATGGACGTGTACTGTGATTATAGCATGTAATGGACGTGTACTGTGACTATAGTATGCAATGGACGTGTACTGTGACTATAGTATTTTAATGGACGTGTAATGTGGTTATAGTATGTAATGGACGTGTACTGTGACTATAGTATGTAATGGACGTGTACTGTGACTATAGTATGTAATGGACGTGTACTGTGACTATAGTATGTAATGGACGTGTACTGTGACTATAGTATGTAATGGACGTGTACTGTGATTATAGTATGTAATTGACGTGTACTGTGATTATAATATGTAATGGACGTGTACTTTGATTATAGTATGTAATGGACGTGTACTGTGACTATAGTATGTAATGGACGTGTACTGTGACTATAGTATGTAATGGACGTGTACTGGGATTATAGTATGTAATGGACGTGTACTGTGACTATAGTATGTAATGGACGTGTACTGTGACTATAGTATGTAATTGGACGTGTATGTGACTATAGTATGTAATGGACGTGTACTGTGATTATAATATGTAATGGACGTGTACTGTGACTATAGTATGTAATGGACGTGTACTGTGACTATAGTATGTAATGGACGTGTACTGTGACTATAGTATGTAATGAGCGTGTACGTGACTATAGTATGTAATAGGACTGTACTGTGATTATAGTATGTAATGAAGTGTAATGTGTAATAGTATGTAATGGACGTGTACTGTGATATAGTATGTAATGGACGTGTACTGTGACTATAGTGATGTAATGGACGTGTACTGTGACTATAGTATGTAATGGACGTGTACTGTGACATGGTATGTAATGGACTTGATACTGTACTATAGTATGTAAGACGTGTACTGTGATTATAGTATGTAATGGACGTGTACTGTGACATTATATACTTTAATCACATTACACGTCCATTACATACTATAATCACATTACACGTCAATTACATACTATAATCACAGTACACGTCAATTACATACTATAATCACAGTACACGTCCATTACATATTATAGTCACAGTACACGTCCATTACATACTATAATCACAGTACACGTCCATTACATACTATAGTCACAACACACATCCATTACATACTATAGTCACAGTACACGTCCATTACGTACTATAATCACAGTACACGTCCATTACATACTATAACCACATTACACGTCCATTACATATTATAATCACAGAACACGTCCATGACATACTATGGTCACATTACACGTCCATTACATACTATAATCACAGTACACATCCATTATATACTATAATCACATTACACGTCCATTACATACTATAGTCACAGTACACGTCTATTACATACTACAGTCACAGTACACGCTCATACATACTATAATCATATTACACGTCTATTACATATTATAATCACAGTACACGTCCATTACATACTATGGTCACAGTACACGTCCATTACATACTATAGTCACAGTACACGTCCATTATATACTATAGTCACAGTACACGTCCATTACATACTATAACCACATTACAAGTCCATCACATACTATAATTACAGTACACGTCCATTAACTATTATAATCACATTACACGTCAATTACATACAAAATAATAGAAAACCAATATATCACGTACACGTCCATTACATACTATAGTCACAGTACACGTCATTAACATACTATAACCACATTAACACATCCATTACAATACTATAATCACAGTACACGTCCATTACATAATATAATCACAGTACACGCTCACTTACATACTATAACCACATACACGTCCTTACATACTATAGTACAGTACACGTCCATTACATACCATAGTCAGATACACTCCATTACATACTATAATCACAGTACACATCCATTACTACTATAATCACAGTCACGTCCATTATCATACTATAGTCACAGTACACGTCTTACATATACTTAATCCCATTACACGTCCATTATATACTATATATCACATTAACACGTCCATTACATCTATATCACATTAACAGCGTCAATTACATACTGATAATCACAGTACACGTCAATCATACTATAAGTCACAGTACACGTCCATTACATATTATAGTCACAGTACACGTCATTACATACTATAATCACAGTACACGTCCATTACATACTATAAGTCACACACACATCCATTAACTACTATAGTCACAGTACACGTCCATTACATACTATAATCACAGTACACGTCATTACATACTATAACCACATTACACGTCCATTACATATTAAAACAGAACACTCCAACATACTATAGTCACATTACACGTCCATTACGTACATAATCACAGTAACATCCATTATATACTATAGATCACATTACACGTCCATTACATACTATAGTCACAGTACACGTCTATTACATACTATAGTCAGAGTACACGTCCATTACATATTAGCCACAGTACACGTCCATTACATACTATAGTCACAGTACACGCCATACATACTATAGTCACAGTAACACGTCCATTAGCATACTATAGAATCACCCGTACACGTCCATTACATACTATAGTTACGGTACACGTCCATTACATATCTATAGTCAAGTACACGTCCATTATAACATATCACAGTCAACGTCCATTACTGCTATAGTCACAGTACACGTCCATTACATCTTTAGTCACTTACATGTCCTTTACATACTATAGTCAACAGTAACGTTCATTACATACTATAACACAGTACACGTCACATTACATACTATAGTCCATAAACCGGTCCATTACATACTATATCACAGTACACGTCCAATTAACATACTATATACACACACCTGAACGTTCCATTACATACTATAGTCACAGTACACGTCCATTACATATTATAACACAATAAAACGTCCATTACATACTATAGTCACATTACACGTCATTACATATTATAGTCACAGTACACGTCCATTACATACTTAGTCACAGTACACGTCCATTACATATATAGTCACAGTAACATGTCCATTACATACTATATATCACAGTAACACGTCCATTACATACTATAGTCACAGTACACGTCCATTACATACTATAATCACAGTACAGTCAGTACATACTATAAGTCACAGTACACGTCAATACATACTTTAATCACAGTACACGTCCATTACATACTATAGTCACAGTGCACGTCCATTTACATACTATACTCACAAGTACACGTCCATTACATACTATAAGCCAGTACAACGTCCATTACATACTATAATCCACAGTACACGTCCATTACGTCTTATAACACATTACACGTCATTAGATACTATAGTCACAGTACACGTCCATTACATACTATAGTCACAGTACACGTCCATTACATACTATAAGCACAGTAAACGTCCATTACATATTATTATCACAGTACACGTCCATTACATACTATAGTCACATATACC